>BRDA01091389.1:0-11836 GCA_036984385.1 Crenuchus spilurus
TATTGACATTTGCCATCTCCACATAATTGCATTCAGTTTTTATTCACAATTTGTATAGCGTCCCAACTTTTTTGGAATCCGGTTTGTGTATGTGTATATATATATATATATTTATTTATTTTTTACTTAAAATGGGTCAAATTAGACCTGAGCACAATAGGAATGTTAATGTGTATTATGTGTGAATGAATTATGAGCTTACATAGAGTACCAATCAAAAGTTTGGACACACCTTCTGGACATTCAGTTGTTTCTCATTATTTAAAAATTGTCTGCATTGTAGATTAATACTAAAAAGTCATCCAAACTATGATTCCTTATGTGTTCCTTTAGAGTCTGGAGCCTAGTCAGTATTCATTTACAATGTAGGGGGGAAAATAAAGTAAAAACGTTGAATGAGGAGGTGATGACTAGTACATTTTGAGCCTGGAAATATAGGACACTAGAACAATGACCCTGGGAACATATTACCCTAAGAACACAGAACCCTGAAAACATGTTACCCTGGGAACATAGGACGCTAGGAACATAGAACCCTGAAAACATGTTACCCTGAGAACATAGGGCCCTAGGAACATAGAACCCCGAAAACATGTTACCCTGGGAACATAGGGCCCTAGGAACATAGAACCCTGAAAACATGTTACCCTGGGAACATATTACCCTAAGAACACAGAACCCTGAAAACATGTTACCCTGGGAACATAGGGCCCTAGGAACATAGAACCCCGAAAACATGTTACCCTGGGAACATAGGACCCTAAGATCAATGGACCAGAAGAACATACAACCCTGGGAACATAAGAATACCAATTGTTGTAGAAACCTTCTTCATATGGATGTTATTCTAATCCTCAAACTGCTCAAACGTTAGTAAATCAGCCACACTTTTATTATCTCTTCCTATTTGTTTGGATGAAAATGGCTCAAAAAGCTTAGGACCTTGAGTCCTGAGAGTCATTAAGCACCAGTCTACTCAAGATTAAATGACCTTGGTTTGAAGCAAATGTTAAATGATTCAGGCATGACGATTGAATGAGACCATAAGCTTCCATTTTTTTTTAGCTGTATTATACTTGTAGCTCCAATGCAAAACTAACAAAGCAAATTTCAGACACCAATCATACCTGGACTGATGCAGTACATCTGGAATAAGGATATAAATGACATAAATGAGATTTTTTGGCTAAATTATTACTTTAGGTTTTCTCTTCTTGTGAATATAAAGTGATTGTAGCAAAGCAAGAGCATCTGTTAGGAGACAGGAGAGGATTACAGCAGTGGTGTTTATGACAGATCCTGTTTGTCATTGTTTATGACAAATAGTGTGAGAAAACTGGAAAAAATAATCAGTGACAGGAGACGTTTCATAAAATTTCATCAGGGTCGGGAAGTATCACGCTTGCTTTGGTGATAATGCATTCAGTTTCTGAATAGCTGTAGTAGAGCGTTACGGTTTGGAGGCACTTACTGAGGTGCGGGGGAGCTTCTCTGGAGGTGTTAAAAGACGCTTTTCTATGCCGTTCACAATCAGCTATCAGGTTAAATGCACACCATCTGTTGACCGAAGAGGCCTATATGGTCCAGGAATATGTGAATATCAATTAGCTCTTGTGTGCGCGCTTCAAGCCTAAACTATAACAAGATGCTTCTTATTCACACACAGCTCGGGGACATGGAAGAAGGTGTGTGTGTGTGTGTGTGCCGGTATGGGGGGGGGATGTAGTGCAGCTTTAATTAAACCTAATTGATATGCATAGAAAAGGCTTGATTTGTGTTTGAGAATTTGACTGTTACTGAGAGCATATGGTGCCTCAGACAGTGGAAATGCTCCTCCTTCACTCTTCACCACATGAAGAGAAGACAGGCCTTCCTCTGGGGAACAATGGGGCGAAACCCTGCCTGGGCAAAAAAGAAAAACAGGGTGGAAGACTGGTACCTGTTTTGGCATGTTCCATCCCTTTTTGAATGCTCTCCATTTCCTGCTCAATGTTATCTTTCTTGCATGTAAGTTCTTTGGCTTTGCATCAGCAGGTTATAGCCCAGAACACGTGTCCACATCATGTCCTCACTGTCTTTTGAGAGAGAGAGAGAGAGAGAGAGAGAGAGAGAGAGAGAGAGAGAGAGAGAGAGAGAGAGAGAGAGAGAGAGAGAGAGAGAGAGAGGTTTTAGAAATTTGTAAATACATATTAAGATGTTTTAGTAATTTGTAAATACATATTAAGATGTTTTAGTAATTTGTAAATAAATACATAGCTACTGAATTAAATGTTAATGAATAAATATGTTGATTTATTTAATAAACTGTGTTATAAATTGTCTAATTCTTCTGTTAAAAAATAAAACAATACATTGTGTTATTAAAAAGGAAAAATATAAGATTATCTTTTTATTTAAATGACAAAAAATAAGTTAAATATGTACCATAAACAAGCAGAGTAAGCTAGAGGAAACAGGAAGTGAGGCGACCGGAAGTGAGTCGAACTTTTTTGCGTTTTAGTGACAGTGTAAACATACACGTCATTAGTTAAAAAGGCTTTATTTAAAAATCAAACGTCACTGGTGATATACTACACACACATCTCTCCTGAAAAAAACTACTTTGGGTGAGTAAAGTGCTTTTGTTTATTTACAGATTGCTGTGATTTGGTTTGAAGTGGCTGATAATGGAGGGCTGTATGTAATCAATATTTTGAACGTTACAAATACTAAACATGTGTTTCTTAAAATATTAAATCTATCACGTTTTCTAGATGTTTCTAGAACGCTTTTTATATCTCAGTAACGTTGCTGCAAGATTGAGAATGTCAAAATACTGACCACACACAGTGAAGCAAGGCTTACAAGTGTTAGCAGATGCTAGAAATAATAAACAGCTTTTTTTTAGAGATAAATTATATTAAGCAAACATGGCCTGTCGTATCTTTACGCTCTGAGCTGAACGTCCTCCAGCTCACATGAACTGCAGACTCCTCCCTCTCTCCCCCGCTCAAATGAGCTGACGTCATGATATTCAGAACGAATAAAAACACTCGCTCATGTTACTTCAAACGTTGCAATAACGTTAATGTTTGTCTAACTGGGAACGTTTTGTGAGAAACATTACAAAAACATTGTAGTGCAAACCATTATGGTGTCACACATATTCAGAACATTCCAGGAACATTACTGTAATTTTACAGGCAAACTTTTAAAAACTTTTACAGGGAAGCTTTTAAAAACAACGTTTTCTGTTAGCTGGGGACTTTTATTGGTTAGGTCTAATTTAGGTCGGTGTGGGTTTCCTCCGGGTATCCGGTTTCCTTCCACAGTCCAAAAACATGGAGGTCAGATGAATTGGTTACTGTAAATTACGCTAGTGCGTGTGTGCCCACTGATGGATTAGCGCCCTGTCCTGGGTTTGGCTAAAATAGTGGAATGCCCTGTCCAGTAAACAGTGGGGGACTCACCAAGACCCTGATGTATGAATGGACAATTTTACATTCGATTTGATTATGATTATCTATGTTATGTTTTAACCCTTGTGAGTTTTGAATTGGTTTGGTAATTTTGGGATTTTGTCTTTATATGTCACATTCAAAATGTTTATCATGTCAGTATGTTTTTGTCAGTGCAGCATTTTGGCCAAAATGGGCATTTGAAATATTTACTCAGTGAAGCATTTTAATGATGAAGTGAAAATAATTTTTTACACATGTTCTAAATGTGAACATATAATGGTATATATGGAGATAAAATTAAGCTCTGTACAACTACTTACAACAAAAAACAGGTGTTAGGTTTCTTTTCTGTCCTCAGGGTGGCAGTGTTGGCAAATCCGGCCGGTGTGGCATCCTGGTTGGCATTCGTACCCCTCCTGCCTCTTTTACAGATGCATCAATATGATATTGATATCAAATTGAAATGTTTTTACAGAGATGTGGACCATAAAAACAATACATTAAGCTTTTATTGTATGATTACATGAACACAGTCAATACAGCTTAATCACGACCTTCAGATACATGCATACAAATGCCTTTTATGAATCTCTTGATATTCTTTCGCTCTCTGGCACAGATGGAGAAGTATGGACTGGGTTGCAGGGTCAATGTGAAGTCGTTAACCTGCACAGATTGCCTTCTCTTCCCCTCGCTTATCTCTCTTCCTTTCTTCGTCCTCACACCTTTACACCTCTCCCCATCCCTTATTATTCTGTCCACACTCTCAAGTTCTGGAGAAACTCTATCTCAGTAGAAAAGTACATCTCCTTGTAGGAGCTGGGTAGTGTGTTATGAACCCTCACATTGAAAATCATGCGTAATTAATTATGAAGCGATTAATTATGTAATTAATGAATTGCTCCCTTTCTCTCTGTTAAGCTTTCAGTGTCACGGCACAAGAACGTCAATGTATATCACTGGACAAGCAAGCCTCCAGTCATATTTATTGCAACACGCATGGTATTTTGTAGACCTTTCATTATGTATTTACTGCTTTCTATTGTGAATTAACTACCTAATTAATCACAGCAGTTGTTTGAATCAAATTGCCTTCTATTTGTTTGGTATGGTAAACAAATTAATTCAGCCTGTAGAAAATAATCAATGCTCATTTCAACTAATTCAAGGACTTTTTCTTGTACATCCAGTCATCCAAACAATGGTATGTCCAGAATGACCATGTCAGTATCATATGAATGACATATTGTGTCATTTGGTGGGAAAAAATGCACAGCTGTCTGACTCGCTCTCTCACAACCGTATCTCTGCTTATTTAAGCTCCTCTCACAAATATCTAAAAATACATGATTCCAACTATACACATTTATAAAGTAGACCCTTTAAGGTTTCTGGGCTATTTTCATTTTGTTTCTAGGATAAAATCTCCTGGAGGTTTAAATAATATAGTAATCTGTGTTGTGAGTGGGAGGCTTCTTAAAAAGTGCAGGAATCCAAGACTATTGTCATATAAACATGCTGAACATATGGACATGTTCTGGACTTGACATGCAGTGCCTGAGTGAATATAAACAGACAGTCAGTCAGTCAAGCAGCTATTTATTTATTTTGTTTATTTATTTATTTATTTATTTGTTTATTTATTTATTTATTTAAATGCACATGGTGCTCACTAATTCCCACAGCTCTTTCTGATCTGATACACCATTCTTAATGACGCCCAAATATATGCATGCACACGTGTGTGTGTGTGTGTGTGTGTGTGTGTGTGTGTGTGTGTGTGAGCATTGGTGGATAAGCCTTTGCAAGTGTAATGCGAATCCTGTGTGTGTGTATGTGTGTGTGTGTGTGTGTGTGTGTGTGGTTGGAAGTGCTGATGTCAGCATTCTGGAAAAGCTGGAGTCCCTTGTGATTAGTAAACACTGCTGGAAAAACATGAGAGAGAGAGAGACAGAGAGAGAGAGAGAGACAGACAGAGAGAGATACTAAAAAATACCAAACCCTGAAAAAATACAGCTGCCACTGCAGCGCTGCAGTTAAACTGTAAACAGCTCTGTGCAGTTCTCCGAGTGCTCAATCCATCTTTCTCATGTTCACACAAAATCGTAACACACTGCCCTGTTTTCTTCCTTTTCTTTTTCCAAAACAGTGAGTCATGTCCTGTTTTCCAGAGTCAGTACCAAACACACTCCAGTTCTCTAAAGATTTCTTTAGTTCTGTATTTACAGACAATGTGTTGTGACATAACAAACATGTTATGACTCCATATGACTGATTGTGGCTACATGTTATTGATTATGATTCAATATGACTGATTAGGATTCTGTTTATGATTCCATAGCCACCTAACCCTCAACTGTAAGTCTCTATGGGTAAGAGCATCTGCCAAATGCTTCAAATGTAAACAGGACTCTATATGACTGAAAATCACTTAATGTGACTAAATATGACTCCATATGCCAACAGCATATAGAATACCACCTGATCAACATATCATGCAAATACACGGAAGCTAAGCAGGTCTGGGTCTGGTTAGTACTTGGATGGGAGACCTCCAAGGAAAAGCTTGCTTATCTGCTGGAAGTGGTGTTGGTGAGGACAACAGGAAGTGCTATTCCTGTGTTCTGTGTGCATGCCAGTGCCACACTACAGTGATGGGGAAGCTACATACGGTGCTGTCTTTCAAATGAGGCATAATACCAAAGTCCATCAGAAAAAGATCCCTGGTCATTTCCTCTAAAAGTGTAGATGTTACCCTGATGTCCCGTCTAAATGTTCCTCTTCTAATCATCTCCATTTTCAAAAGCCTGGCTTAGTCTTTCCTCACCTCTCTGTCTAATAGCTAATGTTTGGTGAGAGTTCAGGTGCGGACCGGCTGCTGTCACATCATCCAGGTGGGTGCTGACCATTGGTATTGGGTGAGATGAGTGTTTAATGTCTGTCCCAAATTCCAGAGTGCTTTGAGTGTCTAGAACAATGCAGTAGAAAATGTAACTGCTAGTATGTAGTATGACGAGAAATGAATGCCTTAATATAAATGAATATGAGTGAATGTGGTGAATGTGGGATGGGAATTTGCTGTTGGAGATACTGTGCGGCTTCTGGCTTGATTGCAGGAGGAGGGTGAAGAGGCTTTGATTTCATTTAATTCTCAGCATAGAGGGTCCTTCTCCATATCCGCCTAATCTGCTCTCTGTAGGACACCTGCCCACTCCAGACCAGAGTGTGTGTGCATGTGTCAGTACATAAAACACATCTCACTACAGCTAGACAGCTTCTAGCTTCTAGCTTCTAGCAGTGGTTCTGTGTATCAGTGAAACTAAAAGGTCACTGTTGATGGCTTTCACCCTTTTTTAAAAGAAAGGAAAACCTTGTTCCTTGTGTGAGAGGCAACCACAACAATTTTTCCAGGTTTTCCAGAATGGCATAGTCCCCAAAAAGAGGCAAATACAAGCCTACATAACCTAATATGTCCAGTATGCTGGTAAAGTCTTAATAACAAAGAAACTTTTACAAATAAACTATCAAAAGACTGACATAGACTGAGGATCTACAGTGCTGTCCAAAAGTATTAGACACCTGAACCTGCTATTTAAAACCATTTATCTTGACAAGAAGTGTGGTTTTACTTCTAATATTATTACGATAAATGCGTATAAAATAAAGACAATTAAATTGAACAAAGTTCTTATTTTGATATGACTGATATCTCAAGAGCTATTTTGAAGAAAATTTTGGAACCAAATGTTCTCATTGATGCTCCTCACCTCCAATAGAACCAGAACTGATGATTGAACCTGGTGATCAAACTGGAAGACCACTGGTTTGATCCCCTGAACTGACAGGACCTGATTGAAGTCTTTGAGCAAGACACTTAACCCCTAACTGCTCCCTGGGCATGGAGGTCAAAAGCTCAAATTCCCAATGTATCATTAGTCGCGTTTCCATTGCAGTTTTGCGCAAAACTTTATCAATATTCTGTTTTGTCGAAAATACAATTCGACAAAACAAGTTTCACAATTGCGGTGTTTCCATTAAATGTGAAATACTTTTATAAAATCACGTGTGAATATGTTTGTTCTCGCGATAAGTCATTACAAACATGGCGGCAGTGGATGTAAACACATACTTCAGCTTTATACATACTGCTACCACGGCACTAGTGCTCATCATCAGCCATCAGAGGAGACGGAGACTTATCGAGGCTTTGGAGCGACAAGCCCCTTATACTTGGGAGCGGCTACGTATGCGGCGTTTTTGGGAAACTGTAGTCGATGATTTTACAGAAGAGCTGTGGATTCAACATTTTAGAATGACACACTCAACTTTTAATGAACTTTGTGATGCTGTGAGATCTCTAGTGGAGCAGCTGCACATTGTCCAAGGATTCTCCTCGTTATTCCAAATATGCCGCATCATCTTCATCCTCTTACTTTCTGTTGTTGTTTTCTTCTGTGTCGTCTTTTTCGCCAATAGAAACGTCCGGTTGTTGATCACGTGACTCCCTTAATGCGAAAAAAGTCCATTTGAGTGTTTCCATTACACTTTTGTGATATAAACCAATTTCGATACGACTGAGAAACCACCTCATTTTAGCGCAAAAGACTTTTATCGAAAAGTTTTTTCTAAATTGTCGTGTTTCCATTAAGCTAATTTTAATTCGCAATTCTAATTTGCGATATTTCATGGTCAATGGAAACGCGACTACTTTCACTTCACTTTCACTTCAAAGCAGATATTGGATGAGAACGACAAATTACACTGCACTGTCATGAGGAGAGGTTTGGGAAGTGTTAAAACAGCACATCAATTCACATCAGCACTTTGTAGTCCGTCTGTTTCTCTGTATACTTCATTAGCCTCCTTTTATCCTGCTCTTCAAAGTTTAGGATCCTCACATGACCACCACAAATCAGGTGTTATTTGGGAGAATCATTCCCAGCACTGCAGCGATGCTGCCCTTTTTTAACCCCCTGGAGTCTCAAGGGTATTTCAGACACTCTGGTGTAGTCTGACATGCCTTTTTTAAATTACATCAACAAAAGTGTCAACAGTAAGAGTGTCATACATCTATATTTTGATTAAATCTGCTCTAAACTTAGACTCTAAAGCTCTATTGTAATTCTCACAGAGAAGCTAGCAGAAAAGTGGCAGATCAGTGCAATGTTTCACATTCCTTTTTCCTTATTCTCTCTTTGTGTCCATCTTCCCGTCCTTGATTTCATCATGCTTGGCGTTTGTCTCTGCTCTGGATTTTATATGCATACATCCCTCTTTCCCCTCATTCGTAGTGCTAAGCATTGCTAATGATGTCAGCTCCCTGCAGAGAGTAGAGTGTGAATCAATAGGTCAGAGGCTATCTTGGTGAAACACAAGGCCATTCTAATGTGATTATAATGACTCATAGCCTCCCCTCATCAATAGATGAAACTTTTTCAAACAAGGCAAGAAGCACTAATACAGTGCTAAACACAAACAGAGTCACAAAGAGTGTCACTAACCCTTTAAAAGGTATGTAAAGTGGTAAGTCCCTAAGTGACATACTGAATACTGAACATCCTGGATGTTGTCATATGACAGTTTGCTAAAGATCTCAGCCAGAAGGTTAGTGTCATACATAGCCTCACCTGCTTCTGCAACCAAGAGTATCACAACTATGCCTCCCGGGGCTGAGAGTGCCACGAGCACACCTTCAGCGGTTACAGGAGCCATTGGGAATGTCTATAGACCCATGTATATTCTGGGTTCTGCCTTCTGTGCATATGCGACCGCCCTCCTGCCCTTTCTTCTGGTCTTTTCACGAGGGCGTGTGTTTGGGGACCAACAGCATTGGACCTGGCTGCTGGCCTCCTGTTGTTGAACTTCTGGGATCACACTGTCCTGGACATGGCAGTGCGAACCGGCATAGCTTTATTTACAGTGAGTATGTAATTGTATGTTTTGTCACCTGGTTTTGAGGATTTGTTATTGTGCTTTGTTTTTATAGTTTTTTTTTTGCTTTTGAGACCTTGGGGTTGATGCGTCCTTTAGTGGGGGGTACTGTCACGCTGCCCGTCTCCATATTTGTGTGTTCTACACAGTAAATCTGCCAGTGTTAAATCAACACTATTAGTGTTAAATTAACACTGAGAGTGTTACATTTTGACACCCTCAGTGTTAATTTAATACTAATAGTGTTGATTTAACACAGGCAGATTTACTGTGTAGTCTCCATTCTAGTCCTGCCCTGTTACACCCAACTTGTCTGTCTTCACCTGTGTTAGCCCTTGTGTCTCATTAGCCCTGTGATTAGGTTTCCTTTTATATACCCTCATGTCACTCTGTATGTTGTATTTTGCATAAATGCTTAGCATATATTCTTTATGTTTCACAACATTAAATATCAGCCTTCACTGCAGTTGTGTCCGCCTTTCTGCCTCTCTCAACATGACACTGTAATGATACTGTTAAAAAAAATAACAGTAGATGTACTGTAAAATAACAGCTGCCACTATTTTACTGTTAAATTACAGTGAATTTTTTTTTACAGTGTGGAGCCAACTGTGCACTGAACTGGGACCAAACCGGTGGTGGCAGGTAGGAAAGATGGGAAACTCAGATTGATGCCACTTGAAAGCATTGAAAATGAGTTGTGTGAGGCTTGTGTGATAACCTGTGATTGGTTGAAACACCAGGTGAGTGTGTGAGGTGGCATTTAGTCTACCTGGCAGAACTATGCTAGAGCTCCTGTAAGTAAGTCTTTTAGGTTACCGTATGTACATTTTCAGTGTAGACTGAAGTGAGCGTGTGATATACACAGGTAGTTAGCTTGGTGCTAATTGGTGGGTTCACTTAATTGTTAACGACATTAACCTTGTAGCTTCAGTTCACTGCATACCAAACATGTCTTGGATGATTGAGTTGGTCTGCTGTTGAGCTGAGCTGTGTTCTCTTGAAGCTCCATTGACGGTGTTGTGTTAATCATAGAGGTGCTGCTGCACTGAGTACACTGAAGCGTTCAGGGTTTTTGCTGGTGTGATTAGAGGACAGCAAAGCTCTTGATAAATCTGCCTCACTGCAGCAGCGCTGACTCAATGCACAGTGCCAGTGATAATGAAGAGTTATTTAGGTGGCCAATTAGAGTCAACTCCAGTCTGCTGGATCATTACTGAACCTCACTGGAACTTTGCATGGACTGGAAGAAGGGAGTGGTATGAAAATCTGACAATGTTTACATGCTACATCAAAAATCCGTTCCCCATGATGTGGGTCCTATAGGCTGTAAGAAACACTCCCATCCCCCCAAAATAATAAATCTGCCCCACTGCAGCAGTGCTGACTCAATGTGCAGCACCAATAGTAATGAAGAATCATTTAGGCAGCCAATTAGAGACATCTCCAGCCCGCTGCATCATTACTGAGCCTCATTTGAGGCTCAAGCTTTGGCTTCAACGCCCACACTCAGAAAATTCATCCAAGGTCCAGTTCTACATCCCAAACTCCCAAAATTTGTTCTGTACAATGTGAGGACTTTGGGTTCTAATTATGTCTCACATTTATTACATGTTTCACTGTTGGATGTAATCTTCCATGTACAAAACTCAGGAAATGATAATTATGGGTAATTTCTGTTGGTTTACTTATGAATTTTTTCACACAGTGTAAAGATTTGCTGGTGTTTTCAAACTTCATAAAAATTAAACCTCAGTGGCAAATGTTCAGTATCTGCAGCCAAGACATTGTTTGCTGATAAATGGAAGAACAAAATGACTATCAGCCTCGTATTAAAATTAGTAGTTCAACTCCCAAAAATTTGAATATGGTGAAAAAGTAAATTTTTGTTCATAATTTATATATTTTATATTTATTACATATAAAGTTACAAAGTTCAATCCCTTTAGTTTGAATGTTTATACTGTTTGAACAGTAATTTCTTTAAACTCAAAATCAAATTCTAATCATTTGAGATTCTGGATTTCTGATTTTCTTGAGCTATAAATCATACTAATAATCAGTAAAACGTAAGTCTTGAGATATGACACTTTATATGTAATTTTGATTATAGAACATGACAGTTTTTTAGATGCACCACATGGCTAATAATTCTTGTTACATAATTTTTGTGTAATTTTTTGTTATACAATTATATAAATGTGTCCTATTTGTAGCTTTTATAGTGGGAATTTTCCTACTTATAAAGCAAAAGGTGTCCTTTACGACTCCCTGCAATGGTCACTGATGGCTGTAACATAGTTGGTCACTGTAATGGTTGCAGATAGTCTCTGTATTGGTCATAATAAATTGTTAATGATTTAATTTTGTATTGAACTACAAACCGGATTCCAAAAAAGTTGGGACACTAAACAAATTGTGAATAAAAACTGAATGCAATGATGTGGAGATGGCAAATGTCAATA
>BRDA01091392.1:0-16226 GCA_036984385.1 Crenuchus spilurus
TATATATATATATATATATATATATATATATATATGTGTACCATAAATTATTGAAAATTTGAAAATAGTTTCTAAATCTGAGCTAATATTAGAAATAGAGATAAAATAAAGTTACTGTATATACAACTATTTACAGCAAAAAGCAGAGGGGGAATTTTTATATAAAATTTAAATGATAATTTCTCAGTTTTTACTTACTCTAATATCATAAAAAAAAACATGCATAGAGATTGAAGCCATCACTTTGTATAGACATTGACATTAGTGCTCAACCTGACTTTGTTTTTATTATATTCATTTAAGTGGACCTGGTGAGCAAAGCAATGCTAATAAAGCACAGACTTTCCAGTCCTAGAGTTTTTTTTGTAACTAGAGCTGGACAATATACAGTATTCAAATTGTTTTTAATCATCACAATATCTACCAATTTAGCATCTAATTGACCACCAACTGTTTTATTCTGGCCAAATCATGGAGATTATGTTGTGATTTGGATAAATCATAGGCAATCACATCATCCAATAAATATGAATTTATGAATTTTGGACAAAAATAGTGAAGGCAATTCATAATTAAATTTAGCAGCATTTTCAATATATGTATAGTGGAACCTTGACTTACGAACCTTGAATTGCTCATATATCAAATTAAATTTCCCCATTAAAATGAATTAGAATGCTATTAATTCGCTCCAGCCCCGAAAATTCCACACCAATTTTTTCGTTACGTTTTTAAATAAGAAACAAATACTTTATAGATAACAAATAATGTACAAAAAAATAACAATACATAATAAAATAGAATTTAAAGAAATAAACTGGTTTTATTAAGTGTATTTTCCTTGAAGATGCTGGTGGAGGTGGAGGAGGTTGGCGGAGGATGTTGGGGGATTTTTTCATTTTGTGCTCTCTGACTTAACTTACTTGCTACACACTTAATGCTACAATGTACTGCTAAATTTAACTTACATGCTTTGCTACACTTATTGCTAAACCTAATTGCTTATAAAAAAATACTTAATTTCTTCTTCTTCCTCTTCTTCTCACTCGCTCATAACTCAAATCTCAGCTCGCATCATAAAACAAAAAAATCTACCCAGCGATGACTCATATCTTGGATTCACTTGTAAGTCAAGGTTTCACTGTATATATGAAATATATTTCAAATTGAGAATGTGTGTTTTATCCATGTTGTACAGTTGTGGACTATGTTTGTTGAAAGATTAATTGAGCAACCATTTAACTATAGTAGATGTTCAACTGTAGTGAACTACTCCCTTAAATCCCCTGTAATTCTCCCATTATATGGACAATAATGAGCCTGAAATTTAAAATACTGGTGTAGAAACTTACCATATCCCAGTGCAACTACTTCTCCCTGTGGTTCGGCCCTTTGATGACCTTTCACCATCTACAATCACAGCCCATTGGTTCCCAGCATTCTGGCTTGCTAACGCTAATGCAGTGTCTCTGCAGACTTGGGCTACTAATCTTACATTCTCAGGACATTCCCCAAACCTCATAAGCAATCAAAGGGGCTGCTGGCAGATGACAGCTCCCCAGCAGGGCTTGGGAGGGGGGAGACCAGCGCCCCTCGCACTAATAACCCATGTCAACACTGCGAGTTAAAGCCTGTGCTTAATTAAGAAGGACAAACAGCAGCAATCGTTTCCAGAAAGCTATAACCTCTGGTGACTTTTCAAATGAGTTTTAAAATGCGACTGTGCCACGGGGAATCGCAGCACGCTGCCACAAGTGCTCTCCGTCTCTCTGCCTGTCTCCTCCTGTCTCTTCTTCTCTGCTCCCCCTGCTCTCTTACTGCTCACTGTGTTGAAAGGTACAGTTCAATAAATGTAGTTTTAAAGTGTATCATACTGAGGTTGATTATTGCTTTGGTTCTAGGACAGAGTTGGTGGAAATCCTATAATAAAGAGCACACATCATCATTTTTAATCATTAATATTTACATCACCATTTTCTAACCTCTCAGAATTAAACACGCTCATTTTGTTGCTGCGTCTTTAAGACCATCATTTGGGCGGCACGGTGGCTTAGTGGTTAACACGCTCGCCTCTCAGCGCTGAGGTCTTGGGTTCGAGTCTCCATCTGAGCAGAGTTTCCATGTTCTCCCCGTGTCTGCGTGGGTTTCCTCCGGGGACTCCGGTTTCCTCCCACAGTCCAAAAACATGGAGATCAGGTGGATTGGCTACTCTAAAATGATCCTGGTGTCTGTATGAATGTGTATGTCATATGAATGTATGCGTGTCTGCCCAGATATGGTTGGCACTCTGTCCTGGGTGATCCCCCTAGTGCTCGATGCAGTCCTCCAGGTGGACGGTCGCTTCCGGTTGAGAGTACACTGTGCACGACTGGCTGCTGCTTCTCGCTGGTGTGTGTAGTTGAGTGTGTGTAAATGGAGTGTGTTGATTTTAAAGCATCCTTGGGTTTGAGAAAAGTGTTATATCTGTGTATCATTCATTCATTCATTCATGATGTATATTCAAATGACCTCTGTTCTGATTGGCTGTCATCTGTTCATTAATAGATGCACATGCAGTTCTGGCTAGAACACTTTTTAAAGGGGTCGGGCTAAGCATCACTACAAAAAGGTGTGGTTCTAAGAACTAAGCTGCTGCTGGAACCTCTAACTACATCATTGGGTTCCATCAAGCTCCATTCTTTAGTTTGAGGATCCTCCCTAAAGGGATCCACCATAGACTGTGAAGATGGATAAATGTATTTGCTCTGGTGACATCACAAATACAGTGAACTCAAAACAGCTGGCTTAGTTTGTATGCAAATGTTTTACATACTAACTCTTTCAATTAGTTGAAGAATATTACATTTTACATGCTATGGGCCCTTTAAATGTTATAATAATAATAATACACATAAACAGAAAGAAATTAAAATAGGAGAATAGATGATACAACCAATTCCATCCAGTTTAGCATGATCTAAGACATAAAAGCAACACTTAGCACATAAAAAGAATGAAATTATCAGCAGGATGTGTATTTAGAAATAATCCTTGTTTATGTAAATATGTCATTTAAATAATTACCTGTTCAGGTAAACAATTAAACTGAGCCTGTAAATAGTGGGGAATTAGTTACGTTTGAATTATCACACATAAACACACTGCAGGTTGCTTCTTTATGTACTTCCTACATGAGGTATGACTGACACTGTCCCTGATGAACACAGGTGGGTTTTAACCCTGCTGGTTGTTGTTACCCATGGTTCAAAGGATCAACACTGTCAAAACATAATTAATTTCTACCATAACAGAAGCACAGCAGTACCTGGGGATTTCCGTCAAAAGCACGCTCCCCTAACCTCCTGTGTGCTCTCGCTGAAAGGTTAGCACTGGAATCGGGTTTGTAGGTTTTCTGAGCAATAATTTCGAGAGGGCCTTGACTTGACGCAAATCTGACACGTTGACCTTAAAGCGCAAAATGATGGCTCCTGCGCTCACATGCAGCCAGGTTCGGTGACATCGTTAGATGTGGCTTTTCTTCCACTGTCCAACCTCAACAGTGGCGAGAACAAAAACTGGAAATCGTTTTGAAGGAGCTGTTAAAGAAATCGAAGAAAATTGCGTTCTGAGCTGTCGCTTTTAATTCGCCGCAGCAAGCAACTGAACATCAACAAGACAAACTAAAGTGCATGCTGGTCTACCAGGCAAAAAAGTGAAGAGTTCAAGCAAAGCCCTGGCTACTTTCATGTGCAAATGAAACATTCTTTAATGATAGCAGGTGATTATATGTCCATTTAAAGGAGTGTTCACCCAAACGTCATTTTTACACGGTTATCCTCTTGCCTCAGATGAAGCTATTGAGTCAAGCCATGTTTGTTTCTTTGCTGTATATCTACTTCTAACAACGGCATCTGTCTTAATGAAGGTCTCACAGACTAGTGGATGTGGTTTTGGACAGAATATGACTGTGAACTATATAAATAAATAAAACCTCAGCACTACAGGCAGACACTTCAGACATCATGGGTTTTTATTATTTGTAAAGCTCACAGTAAGTCGTACTGTGTCCTAAACCACATCCACTAGTCTGTGAGACCTTAATTAAGATCTGAATGAGGTTTGAGTGGGTTGAGAGAAGTTCTGCCGATGTATTTTGATGGAAACGACTGAGCCTTACAGCTATAGTTCTGCACTAACGAAACAAAATTTGGACTCCAAACATGTCCTGACTACCTCTGAGGTAAAGGGAAGATTGTGTAAATATGAATTCTGGGTGAAACATTGCTTTAAGTATTGAATTTTTTTTAAAATAAGTGTTGAATGTAATTTTTTTTGACTGGAAATAGGGGTTACTTACAAGTCACTATCCTTACTGTTAAGCCAGCTGGCCTACTTCTTACTTGTGATGACTGCATATGGTAGATTACTGTCAGTGGGTAAAAGCATTTAAACTGTTCAGCATCTCATGTGTCTCTCTCTTTTTTAAGTATGTTCTTTTTTTAGCACTTTTCTGTGTCAGAGATTAGTTTTGTATAGCCAGTTAATGTGTTAGCTTTAAATGAAGATGTACTGTATGGCGTAACATCTGGTTAGAAGCAGCGAATGTGCATCGTATTTGACCCTGAGCTCCTTTTCTCTTTCTCTGCAAACTTAAAGTTATACATCAGCTAAGTACTGTTCAGGGCTTTGTTTCTACTAGTACACAAGAGTTATAAAAGACCCCCACTGTTCTAGTCATCTTCTTGCCATTTAAGAAGGTCAAGTCCAGTGAATAACCTGAAATGGAGTTGCAACGTAATCATCAGCGGAAACTTCTTCAACAATGTTGGGGAGGAGTTTGCAAACAATGTTTGATATCCACTGTTCTTTTATCTTTTATCTCCATTTATATTTTCTGTGTTTTTAACACATTAAAACTGCATGAAGAGCAATAAACATGGAACAATGGAAGGTTAAAAAGTAGGACATCAAATGGAAAATATGTAGACAATCCTCCCAAATCCTGTATTCCATATTACAATGTGGAATATCTGGTTAACCTTTCTTTTTGACAACCATAAGAATATATAGTATTATTTCTATTTCATCAGTTGGGCCTGTTTGGATAAATCTCAATTATACTGCACAAAAAACCTTCGAATGGACCTCTTACCACTGTCAGTGTTGTGAAGATTAGAATAGTTGGTCTATCAAATGGCCTCTTCATTTTTTGTCTTCATTACCACTCATGGTTGAGATGGTCGTTTTTGTTTGGGTAGCTACTGCTTTTCTTTTTTCATCTTAATCATGCCACTTTTTCCTACCTTGCGCAACAGTGATGTTATCGCACTCCTCCAAATTAAAGCATTGCTCTGTAGTGCAGTATTGAGGTGCTTGGGTTCAAAGTGCAACCAAGGGAGCACACAGTAATTAGCAAATTATCATATGACTGTAAGCAGTCTCATACTCACTGCAGTAGGGAGATGTTTTGTTTTTAATTTCTGCTTCTTGAGCTACCTTAGGTCATGTAGGATCTGGATTATCCTGTATATCATACCAGGCAGCAATTATAGCACCTGCACAACACTACATGCTACATAAGCTGAGCAAGTCTCGGTCTGGTTAATACTTGGATAGAAGACCTCCAAGGAAAAGCTTGCATGTCTGCTGGAAATATTGTAGATAGGACAACAAGAAGTGCCTCCAAATACTCTGATGACTGATTTTCTCTTTCCATCATGCTGGAGTCACCTATCACATCAACATGATTACATTGCATGTCTGCTTCAAGATGTCACAGCATAAAAACAAAGGCACATTGAACTTTGCTCTCAACTTCCATCCAATGTGCTAGATTTATACTCTGTTAGTGTTTGTTTGATGTTGTTAAGCCAAGTAAAATCCTATGTTATCATTTAACTGTATATAAAAGTCATATTTACTTGTTTGTAAAAGTTGCGATGTGAAAGGGCAAGATGGCCACAAGGAAGTTACATAAGGCAATGGAACATGTCACCACTGCCAGTAAGTGGACAAAAAAGTAACCTGCTTTTTGCTGTAAATAGTTGTGTATAGCTTCATTTAATATGAATTTTCCCATCATATGTTCACATTTACAAGCTGATTTTACATTTTTAGTCTTTAAAAAGCTTAATTGAGCATATTTTATGATTTATAATAATAATAATAATAATAATAATAATAAATTCCCATGTAAAGTTAACAGTGAGTGCATGTTGTGTGTGAGATGGAAAGCTACATGTGTGCTTGCTCTATGAGTGAATATCTGACTCATATGCCAACTGATGAGTAGGGAATTAAGTCATCTGATTCAACAGATATATATATATATATATATATATATATATATATATATATATATATATATATATATATATATATATACACACACCCATAAGACAGATTCATTGCAGAAATTTTAGCTGTAAGCTATTAGCAAGTTAGTATTATCCTTTGCTGTTAGCTCAAGCTGATTGGTGTCTGACTCAAAGCTGCAGACTTAAACTCTGTCATCATCTGTGGATGATAAAAATAGCTTTTGTCACAAAGTTTAAATCATTTTGGTACTTTCCCAGTAATTAACACTATATTGTTTCATGAACAGTTTTCAGTTGGCTTTCATGCACTAGCATGATGCTAATTTCTGTTAGTCAGTCAATGGTAGTCCCTATGTTATGATAGCGGTAAGCTATTGCCTTCACATGCTTTTTAGGGTTTAGTTTAGTGCAGTACTTTTACAATACTTAATTTTTAGAATCAATAAGAAATTCAGCCATAAAACAACCTACATTCAAGGATGGTAACAGAATGATCACACTAGAAACACTATTTACTTTATTGTTTATAAGCTCTATGGGAGGGATAAGCAGCATCACCATCATGCAGGGATTCAAATATTTGATTAGTCATTAAAGATTTAGTACATGAACAGTAAATGTGAATTTTCAAATGAGACATCTAACCAGGGTTGCCATATTGGGCTATTTGGGATGACTGAGGGAGGAAAAAGGGGGCAGAGTTCCACATTTAATGGCGGTATCTCACATATTTGTCCTAGTTGATGACTGACTGGATCTGAAAATATAGATTAGAGCATTAGATCATTCATTTACATTTTGATAAAGCAAATTAATAATAAACTATGAAGATTGGGCAATTTGTCGCTTCTCCATACAACAATTCTTGGGATTTTGAATTCAGCTAATGAGAGGTCAATTTTTAGGCAGACATTAGATTAGAGACTTGTTTCCAGACCAGGCAACCCTGCAGAAAGCTACATTTTTCAGAAGAGGGCAGTGTAGTGTCTGCATGCTACGTTTTACTCCAAAGAAGGAAACATCACTGCCGCCATCAGGAACACCTGTGGTGAGATGATTAGCAGAGTCCAGCACAGTTTGAGTTTTGCCTTTTCAGACATGCCTGTCAATTAACTGCTGAGATGAATCAGGTATATTTGAGCAGGAAAATCATCAAACTGTGCAGTCAGAACCAGAGTCTT
Source organism: Crenuchus spilurus (assembly GCA_036984385.1). Lineage (NCBI taxonomy): Eukaryota > Metazoa > Chordata > Actinopteri > Characiformes > Crenuchidae > Crenuchus > Crenuchus spilurus. The sequence goes on from BRDA01091392.1 coordinate 7,478, forward strand.
CTCAAGTCAGGTCTAAAGGCTACTGCACACTGACTGCGAGGTGCTGGTTTGTGTAGAAAAATGAAGAAACCTGGAACACTAGTACAGTTTGGGGCTCTGAACATTTTCGGAAATGGAGCCATTGCACAACAGTTTCACAGTGACCAATGTCTGCTGTTTCACTTTCTGCCATAACCAAATTATGTAATTAGTATCATATCTCCTGAGCCTTACCACAGTGACAATAGAGGCGGTTCAGTGAAAGCTGCACTGAGAATTATTAACTGTAAAATGCTTTACATGTATTAAAATATATATGAAATGCTCCTTTGTAGACACTAACATGATTCTAACCCCAAGAGATTGTAAATGAAAAAACTTGCATCCTCTCAGATAGGGAAATTTCTCTGAAATCCTCACAACCTTCAATAAATTCAACATTTGAACAGTGTATTATTCTGGAATGGGTAACATTAGCGCCATCTTTACCCAATAGTCAGACTGCCCAGTTTCCAACCCAGATAGCATACGGATGTGGGCCACTTCTGGCTGAGAAATGGCACCACTGTTGGCACTGGCAAACTGCATCTGAGCCAAATGTGGCCCTTATATTGAAATAACACATTTGGCCCACATGTACCATAACAGATATGGTCCACTTATGGCAGTGCTTCTTACATTTAGCTGATATGTGGACCTATATGTGGCCCTGATATTCTAGCCCACATCTTGCAACCAGGAGTGGTCCCCCTAAGTGCTGTCAATCCTTCTGGCATGTGGGTCAAATGAAATGCGGGATGAGGGCCAGATGTGGGCTAGAATAATTTTGCTATCTGGGAATGTGGGAAGAAAACAATCTAAACGCTGCAAACACTGATAAGCTATTCTTAGGACATTCTCTATACATGCATGTTGTGTGCAAATACAAACGAAAAGAATCTAATTAGCAAGCCATGTGCTTTTAATGACCATATGTTAGCATATTTGACATATGTAAAACTAAGTTGCTCCACTCCACAGAAGTAGTCATAAAAATAACATGAACTGTGGTACAGGAACAGATATAAAAGCACTTTTCAAGCTTGTGAACTTTGTTTATCTATATATAGTCTGGACGCGTCTTTGTAATGATGAAACATGCATATAAGAAATCGTATTTAAAATATGGACGTGTTTATCTGCCATTTGGTTAAAAGAAATCAATCAAGTCGCATCGCTTAAAAGATATGCCAGCTTCTTGAAAGACATTGGGAATCAATTTCGTATTCCTTTTAAAGTTGCCTTATTTTGGTGACACAGTGTGACTATATCTGCCTGCTTCATTCAGCCTGAGCCATTGAGTGAAAAGTCCATTTTCAGAGGATGATGTGTTTGTTTACTTCGCTTCTGGTCTCCTTCACACTTCATGAGTAAATGGAAAATGGTTATGCACTGATTTGGTTTTATTGTAAATAACCTGTGTACTCTGGCCGAGCGTGATACATGCTCTAATAATGAGTCTTGCTTGTCTCAATATCTGCTTTTTTCCAAGCTGAGGGAACATTTGGGATAATGCAGGCTATGTGTTCAGAGCTGCACTGCTAACAATGAGCAGCATTAGCACTCCACAGCTCGGCTACTTCCTCCAGCATCTCACTGTCGTTTACGAATCTTCTCACACAGCTTGGGAAACAACTTTAACCCTGCGTGCACTGCACGGAGAGGAGATCCTCATTTTCTGCATGGCTGCTTGTTTTTATCCATGCATACCATATACACATGCTGAATGCTTTCAGGAAGATTTATTTTCTGCTTTTAAATCTTGGGCTGCAAATTCACTCCAGTCTTTCTTTAGTAGAAAACATGACACATCTTCCACATCTTTGCAGATGGATATGCTTGCATGTCCTGTTTATTTCCTCATTATTTGCCTCCGAATGCTACGTTCACAAGTCGTAAGTAGCTCAAAGAATGCGGCTATGACGACTGCCGTGTCAGATGGCATTCAAACCCAGCCCAACGCCCCCTAAACAGATGGTAAATAGAAACAGGCCTCAGGTCATAAGACAGCTCACATCAGTGGCAGAACGCAAGCAGTCAGCAGGGCTGAGGAAGTCAAGCAGAAAAGCACACCAGGTGTGCAGAAACATCAAGAATGCACTGATGGCATTTACTGTGATTAACGCGACAGAGCTCTATGAAACAAGCGAATGCTGAGCTGTTCAAGGCTTGGAGTGGATCTCTATTGAAATTTAGCAGCATGAGTAATTTGTAGAATGATACATGTATATGCTGATGTGTATCTACACTCATTGTCCTTTTTATCAGCTTCACTGATCATATATACTATAGTCCATCTGTTTTTCTGCATACTTTGTTTATCACCTTCCACCCTGTTCGACTATGGTCAGGACCCCCACACAACCATGAATACCAGAGCAGGTATTAATTGGGTGATGGATCATTTAGGACTGCAAGGGCATTTTAGCTAGGCAAGCATCCCTCCAGGGCCCCCATAAGCCAAGGGCCCCATTAATGATGAAAACTGAGGTTCCACTGTGTGTGTGTGTGTGTGTCTGTGTGTGTGTGTGTGTGTGTGTGTGTGTATGTGTATAAACTACAGTGGGTTTTTGTCATTAATCTGTTCTAAAGTGTCTGATGATAAAGATGATAAAAACAAATGATAACTGAAGCAATATTTCCTATAAGAAATAATGCAAATCCAATTAATCCATTCCACACGATTCAAAATATTAACAAAAATACATTTTATATAGAAAAACTATAGTTTTACATACAGAACACAATGAGAAATAAATACAAAAGACTAATGAAATGGATAAATAAACATTTGTGACCCCGCCAGTTAAAACCAGGTCAAAGTCTTTTTTTTTTATTATTTGTTTTTTCAAAACAACTTTTTTTGTGAATTTAAGTTTTGTTTTTGATCAAAATATGTACTCTGATAGATATCTGAGACTGTTATCTTTCATTTACAGCAATAATACCGAGTGGATAAGTTTTGTCGCTAATGTGAGTGACACGATATTTGACACAATATCTCAATAAGTTGCCCAGTGACTTTGGCCTGGTTTTCCCTTGCGGGGTCACATTTAACATCACTCTTACAGGTTTACGCTCTGTTTTAGAGAGTGCCGGTATGGTCCAGCTGGCAGCCTTTGCTTTGTACACCTGTTCTCGGGGTTCTCAGCTGATATTTGTTTTCGTATCCGTGTTCAGGTGGTAGCGCTGCACGCCGTCGCTTTAATGTGACATTTTAATTAGTTTTCAGTGCTATCCACAAGAAAAAACAACAAACAAAGCCACAGAAACAACGAGAAACAAAGCCAGACTGAACAACAAGCACACGTGACAAAATTAGCAGCAGGTCACATGTGTACCCTAACTGGGTAAAACTGGGTGGATGAACGATAACTGGGACAACTGGGACAAAAAACTGAATTATACAATATCCAGGGCAACGATTCCACTGTATTATTTATATAAATATACTGTATATATACACCCACACACAGAAATGACTTACTATTTTACTTCTTCTCATGTATTTGTGAGAAATTAGTACTTGTGCTTAAATAAATAAAATACAAATACATTATAATTAAGTAAAGGTAAAAATAATATAAAATAAACATATTAAAAAATAATTAAAGAGCCCCTGCTTCAGTGACTCTGATGTGGTGGTGGTATGTGTTGCACTCAGTGGATCAAAGCCAGCTGCTAGAATTTTTACCCACTGTGTCCACTCACTCTCCACTCTGTTAGACAGACCCGCCATGTTGGTCCACCTTGTAGATATAAAGCCAGAGACAGTAGCTCACCTTCAACTGCTTCAGTTTGTGTTGGTCATCTTTTGCTGGTTGGTGAATTATTGCAAATTGTTCTTTAGCTTATCATAAACTGAGACTTGGAAAGGAATGAAAGTATCTGTTTAGATCATACACACACATCAGACTGAGATAAGATGGTTGTTAATGTGAGACTATTAATGTGTTCTTAAATTCTTAAAGTAGGGAGTGATTAAGAATCACTACGATCTATACTGGAGTCTCATTAATCAGGTCCCATCTTCCAGGCCTACTGTACATGTAGGTTTAATGATCAATCCTGCCTGGGTTGTAAATCACAAACCAAGCCCTCATAGGTCATGTATGGTCCCACTGAGTGATAGGCATTTCAAGGTTAATGGCATGAAAATGCTTTGAGCGAGTCCTGTTCAGTATTAAACGCCATGTCTGCGGACATATAGGACTAATATGCTATTGCATGGAATGAATATGGTCAGTAATCCATCATATTTATATTAGTTAACATAAGAACATTTAATGAACTGCCCTGACCGTCATTCGAACAAGGGTGATTAAGCCTGTTAAATTTGACTTCTGTTTTGTATCCTAATTAGGCAAATTAAGTTGGCATAACCATGCCGAGAGTATAACCTATGTTAATATCAAGAGGAAAACAGTATTTCATTAGCAGACTAATCAAATCTGACAGAATCAGCACAGAACTTCCTACAGTTTTAGAGGCTTCATTAGTCCACCAGAAATTATATATGCTTCATATAGCTTATGAACAACCTAAATGTAAGAGCAAGCCTAAAAATATCAATCAATGAGGATATATGTTTTTAAAAAAGCTCTAAAGCTATATTTTGCTTAACTTCATGGACATAGTATCTCCATCCACAAATGTAAATGATTTCATGAGGGAAGTGTTAAATTTTGTGGCATAACTCTGTCAGGAAGTTTAGTAGCTGTGCCACATTTCAGCAGGACGCAGCTCAATCAACCCAGGAAAAAATTGCATGATTTTGGCTTTGGTGCCAATTACTTTTGAGCGCCTCCCTTGAATATTGAATATTTTACCTAGCATAGTTACGTGAATCCAACACAAGTTGACATTTGTTTTCTGGGAAACCCCTACCCTCCACCTACTCTTGCTGGACTGACCTTAGTAGCTGAGAGCAACCACCCCTCCCAGGATTACCTAAACAGATCAGACTAGATTCAGAAACAGCTCTGTGTGCATAATTTTGTCTGAGTGTTTATATAGCATCAAACGTCAGTTTAACTCAAGTAGACCTGACTGTGTCTTGTTCAGATCAGAGGATCCACATGTCTTTTAAATGGTCAGTACTTCAAGTTCTGTACTTTTCCAGTACTAAGAAATCTACTTACAATTTTTTTAAACACTGCATGATGCTACATGACTACATGATGTATTGGACCAAAAATCAGACCTTTATCTATGGCATTGATGACATAAGAGATACAATTTGGAACCTAGATGTTAGAAGTATGTTGATGTTACAGTTGTATTAACCCTCTGGAGTCGGCTCTCTCGCATTTTAACACATTTCCGCAAAAACACAAATGACAAAATGAAAAATACCCCAGAAACATAAAAATGTATATGTTTCAAATATATATAGGTTGAATCAAAATATATTTTTAGATAATTGTGAGAGGAGCTTATATAAGCAGAGACACATCTATGAGAGCGAGTCAGTCAGCTGTGCATGTTTTCCCGCAAAAAGACGCACTCTGTCGTTCATATTATAATAACATGGTAATTCTGGACATACCATTGGTGGGTTCCAGCTGCCTGGAATTACTTGAACAAATAACTCTCACCTGATTTTTCACACCTATCTCATAAATATTCAATGTAGGGCTATTGGCTGAGGAAAACCTCACATTAGTTAAGCTTTAGAAATTAACTACATACAATGTCTAAAAACTGTAATGAGCAGTGTGTAGCCAACACGTCTGTTTATTCAGTTCTGAGCTATAGTCTTGGCTAGAAATGTTGAGTGTTTTTTCACAATATATCAGCACATCTGAAAACAGGTTTTTGGAAAGTTTAGAGCAGATTTAATCAAAATATAGATTTATGTCACTCTTACTGTTCTGACACTGTTGTTGCTGAGTTTGTGCTGAACAAAAGTGTGTAACACTGGAAAAATAATTTATATGGGTGTAGTTTATATAACGTTATATATTATATAATATATATATATATATATATATATATATAATTATATTCTAATTTATAAAAATGTCAAGCCATGTCAGACTACATCAGAGTGTCTGAAAAACCCTCAGACTCCAAAGGGTTAAGTATACAGGTCTTGCCCTTGCATGGAAGAAGGACATTTTTCCTCGATCAACATGTCTTTGTTCTTCCTGGAGCGATGTTCACTTTAACTACTTGATTTAGCTAAGGCTGCTGGTTTGGGCTTAAATGGTTCAGTAAAGCAAATTACAACGAATGTATTTGTTTCAGTTTTTTTTTCAACGAATAAACAATTAGACTTAATTTTATAAATTGAAATGCAGAAACTGACTGTATAATGGAGGGAGTTGTTAACTGGCCCAGGGAGGACAAGGAGGTACCCAGTGATATCAGATGACAGCGGTAATTGGTTTGGTCCCAATTGGTAGATAAGAGAAATTTGAACATGAAAATGTTCCTCAAAAGAAGTCCTGTTTGCAAATGTTTACCCTGTTTTGTGCTGCCATGTTTCAGGTGTACAGTGGGGACATACTTGTCAGAAGGGTTTTGGTGATTAGTGCATCACAGACAGATGTTATCCACTTGACTTCCTAAACTGTCTCTACTTTGTTACTTAGTGAATTGGGAGCCCAAGCCAATGTTGCTATCCTGGCAATCTGTTTTTCATCACTCATATCCCAAAAATGAGCAAATAGTGCTTGTGCAAGCTTCCTGGCTGACAACAATGTGGACCCTGTGGGGCTTCCTCTCCAAGGCCGGGCTGCAGGCTAGCTGTTTGCTCGTTCATCCAGGCTCCGATAGACTACCTCATTTAAGGGAGACTGATGGAGGATTTGCTGGAGCATTGCTTTTGACCTGGCATTTTGCTGATAGCACCATCTCCAGCTTATTCATGACACAGAAAGTATTAAAGAAAGCAGTCTGTATCGATGGGGTGGGACAGTGATGGCTGCAGGCGCTTGGCTGATAAATACAGTGCTTTGCCACCGAGTGTTGTGCATTATTTTGGGAATGTGACAGCTTTCTCATCTGGCTTGGCCATTTTTAATGGATTTTAAGGGTCAGGAAAAGGCAGCTATCAATCGTCAGTATCTAGGCTAAAAGGTATGACGCAGCTAATAATGATGACTTGTCACGAGATGGTTTGTCTCTTCAAGATCTTTTTGCTTTTGTGTGGATCTTGCAGAGAGTTTGGATGTGATGTTGGCTAAGAATATCCATTAAAGTGACCGTGTCCAGTGTTTGGTGAAACAGTACTGTTCTTTATTCAATGCAACACTTTGCAGTATTTCTGTCACATTGTCTTCAAATGCTGAGAAGATATTTGGGTAGTTTTTTATTATACTATAAATTTTGTGTTGAAGCACTGAGACATTATTGAACTCATATTTTGTGATTAGTTTGGCATCTTTGGACAGTTTTATTGTGGTTTTAGATTATTAAAGATTGAGCTAAAAGTGATAGAGAAGGGTACACGTTTTTTTCAGTCTGTGCTAATGAAAAAAGAGCTTTTTTATCTTACATGACTACAGTAGGTAATATGCATTAAAAGTGACATACTTTGCACATATATATTTTTTTTTATCTCAGCGTAAGACAACCCATACGAACACGATACAACTATATATAGAAATATATATTTATTTACATGTACAATACATTTCTAGTGGCTCTGGGGATTAAAAATATCCAATGAAATTATTTCAAATTAATAACATTAATTTTACTATATGAACAAAATAAAAAAATGCTTTTTGAATGTATATGGCAGGGTTAGTTACATCAATCAAAACTAACATGAATGCTAACAGAGTAGCTTGCTAATTGGTATCTTAGCCTGTATATTACATTATGTATTTCAACCTCATTTTAGCCATTCTTATTCATAATAATTTTTTTCCCCCAAAATAGAAGTCTGTGAGATCTGGCAGGTTTCTTCAGGCTATCGCATGTTATACCTTTAGTGACCTTTATTCTTTTAGTAACAATAGCTCTAGTGAATAGAGGAGGATAGGCTATTGTGATGTTTCATTGTGGACTTCCTCATATGTAAGTTTGATATTTTCCAGTCCCTTGTAGAACCCACATCAGGTTTGTGTAGTTTAATGTTTATATATATTTCAGTAACCGCGACCCTGATTAGGAATAAGCGGGTGTGATAATGAATGAATGAATGAATATATTTCAGCACCATCATAGACCACTGCAAGATAGGCTGCATTAGGCCATTCTTACCACAAACCCAACCACAAAACTGCAACACAGAATACTGTAAAGTAATGGATTTGGAATACTCATGCTAGATTATATCACTGCAGTTTCATGTCTGGATATCAACATTAATCTCATCACTTGGAGTGAAAGATCTGAAGGCCAAAAAATGGTATTCTATCAAATGGTATTCTATCTATCATATATATATATACAGTGAGGAAAATAAGTATTTGAACACCCTTTGAATTTGCAAGTTCTCCCACTTAGAAATCATGGAGGGGTCTGAAATTTTCATCTTAGGTGCATGTCCACTGTGAGAGACATAATCTAAAAGAAAAAATCTTGTGGGGTAAATGGGAGGAGCTGGTCAATGACCTGAAGAGAGCTTCCAAGGTTACTGTGTCTAATACACTAAGACGTTATGGTTTGAAGTCATGCATAGAAAGGAAGGTTCCCCTGCTTAAATCAGCACACATCCAGGCCCGTCTTAAGTTTGCCCATGACCATTTGGATGATCCAGAGGAGTCATGGGAGAAAG
>BRDA01091393.1:0-13306 GCA_036984385.1 Crenuchus spilurus
AGAGAGAGAGAGAGAGAGAGAGAGAGAACAGCATTTTTCAAGTATATATAGCTGTTATTTTTAAGAATCTGGTGAAATGTGATATTACATTAAAAACAATATTTATAAAAGGCATCACTCGCTGCAAACATCTCTTACTCACAACTTTTATTATTGTATCAAGATGACTTTGCCTTTATATATCTCATCATCATCATCATCATCATCATCATCATCATCTTCAAACCATTTTTTATGGTGAGAGAAAGTGATATAGCACATTACAAAGTGTGCCATGCTAGTGTTTGATATCTTTCAGCACAGCATCACTTATATGATCTGACAAACGTGTTTCATTTATATTACTGTTTAAACATACTGAACCCCAAAACACTACAAACATCTGAAAAATGTTTTACTATAAAATAAACATGCTAACTGAAGCTTTTTATAGATTGTTGTTTAAAAATTTAAACATGGAGATCAAATGAAGCCGCATACAACTATTTACAACAAAAAGCACATGTGAGGTTCCTTGTTTGTCCATGCGGTGGCAGTGTTGGCATTTCCTGCTGCATTGTGTGGCTTCTTCTCAGGAATCTCGCCCTCCTCGCTATCAGATTATATATATATATATATATATATATATATATATATATATATATCACATTTAAATGATTAAATCTTAGTTTTACTTGGCTCATCAACATCATGCAGCACTTTCAGAAGCTGGTGACTGGTAAACGTGAGTGATTTTACTCTGACATCCTGAACCAGTCACATGATCCGCTGGTGTGACTGGTGACTCCTGAGGTCAAAAGACCATTTTAATGGCAGCTGTAATTTATACTGATGATACATTGTGTTTGTGTGTGTATATATATGAGTGTGTGTTAGTCGTCTTTTATTTTTCATCCTCACATCTTTTCACTCTGCTGTCTCCACCTTTTAATTATCAGCACGGCAACAAATCCCCTCCCCTTCATTAAGAACTACACCACATTCTCACAGCCAATAACACACTGCTTCTTTGTTTACCGACCAAACAAACAAACAAACATAAAGGAAGTATTAGTTTAAATCCTCTTTCCCACAGGGAGAAAATCTCCATTTGTGTGAGTTTGTGTATATGGGTGCATGTGTATTTACTGCTCTGTGTGTGTGTGTGTGTGTGTGTGTGTGTGTGTGTGTGTGTGTGTGTTTGGCAGGAAAAGTTTTATATTCACGTGGAGAGGTCCTCTCTTATAAAGGTGCTTTAAACCTTACACAGCTTGAGATTTTCAGCTCCAGTGCTTTTCAAAAAATCTAAAGCTTTAAAAAAAAATCCCACCGCTTGTCTGACTCCCCTAATCCAGATTAGTTTGTTCTTATTTACCTACATGACCTTAAATGCACATAAGTACAGGGAAATGACTGTCTGTGCTTAGGTTGGAAAAAGTCTTCATTTAAATACATTACAGACACACTGTAACCTATTGTATCTGACCTATACATAGCCATACATATACCATACATATACACACCCCATGCAACATAGTCAGTTATCATTTTATTACACTTCATTCTTTCACTTGATAGCACTCAGTGGAGCCAGTCATGCTATTAAGGTGACAAGGCTGATAATCTGCAACCTGAATCCTGGGATTGTCAGTGCTTGCATGGCTCATCCTGATTGGCTAAGTTTGAACTAACTCAGGATTTAACCAACCGGTTAAATAAGAAGGTCAGATACAATAGGTTACAGTGTGTCTGTAATGTATTTAAATGAAGACTTTTTCCAACCTAAGCACAGACAGTCATTTCCCTGTACTTACAAAAGAACAGATAAACACACTTACCGTAGAAGCCAGTGGGCAGCGCCTTCAGCTGAAAACTGTAACAGTAGTACCACAAAAACTCCATCATACCTAAAAGTTTACCATGTTGGTCACAGTGCAACCTGAGCTTTCTGTGTGCTATGCTGTTTTAATCACTGTAGTCATTGCTGTATTTATTGTTGCACTGTGATCGTTTCTAAGCATTCACCCAATGTCCCCCAATTTACTGGTAGCCAATCAACCCACGCATCCATTAGGATTCTTTCAGTCACTGCCATGTCCCAGACTCTAGGAGGGTGAAGACTAGCACAGGCCTCCAATCAAATCAAATCAATTTTATTTATAAATCACTTTTTACAACTGATGTCACAAAGCAGCTTTACAGGGTTAGTAATAACAAACATCAAATCATTAATCCCTAATCCCCGGTGAGCAAGTCAATGGCGACAGTGGCAAGGAAAAACTCCCTCAGAGCTGGAGGAAGAAACCTTGGGAGGAACCAGACTCACATGGAGGACCCATCCTCCTCTGGTCTGCTAATTCTAAGTGTGTGATGAATCATAATCATATGATGTTGTTGTAAAGTTCAGGTGAACTGATATTGTGACAGTAGTGGGACAGGGATGATGATGACAGTGGTAGCAATGATAACGGCCAGAAATTCCATATGAACTCCAATGTGGGCAGTAGAGTAGGGTATCTGGAGCAGGCCACAGTAGTTGGTTGTTGGTGGGCAGCTGATCCAGGGAAGCAGCATGCAGAGAATAGTAATCAGTCTTCCATCAACCTTGGACCGGACCGATGGGCAGTCACTCACTCGGAAAAGACAAAAATGGAATTAGTTCTGTTTGGATTTATAGAGTAGGGGGATTATGAGACATATCAGAGTGTGGCTATTGACTCCAGCAGAACTATCTAAAACAGCCTACCTAAAAGCAGAGAACCAGAAGGTAAACAGGCATGGGAGCTCCCCGAGACACTGGCATCCCTCTGCTCACCGTCAACAAACCTGAGTGATTGCGTGAGCAGCGGTATGACTGACCCAGCATCTCAGTCCACTATAATCCCTACGCCAGTGCACTACTCCAATGCATGTGAAGTCAGTCACCACCTCTTTTTCAACTGCTGCTGATACACTGTAGCTGGGCAGCCAACACACTCAGCACAGGATCCCCAATTCTGATGGAGGCACCTGAGCCAGCGGACATTGCATGGTAGTCGTCTCTCCCATCTACCCACCCAGAGAGAGCACATACAATTTAGCTTTCTTGGCTGACGATGCAGCATGACCAGGATTTAAACATATGTTCCTGTTCATAGTGTCAGCGCCTTAGTCTGCTGAGACACTCATGGCTCATGGGTCCATGTTTCTGTGTTCATGTGTCTTTTGTTTACCTTTTGCTCTCTGTTTACTTCAGTTTCCTATGCCCCACCTTAGTCACACCGCAACATCATCGTTCACACCTATCTCATTTTTCAGTCCTGCACCATCATTCACAGCCTGATTAGTTTGGGTGTATTTACTCCTTTCAGTCCTCATGTCAGGGTTCAGTATTTGTTGAAGATTGTCGAGAACTGTCATGTCTAGTCTCGTTCTGTCTGTAGTTTTTGTTTATTCTGGTTTGGGTTATAAGGATCCTACCATGTTTACACTAAATAGTCCTGAGAACAAATTATCAGACAATATTCAAAGTGAATGTTATTGTTATTTTGACTGTACAGTAGTGCTGGGTGATAAAACGATATTGATTTGTTTCACGATAAGTTTTCCTTCGATGGTGATGATAAGCCAGGACAACAGAATTCAATAAGCATTAACGTTCGTTTCCATTTCACGTCTAAGCAGCTTGACAGTCTGTGTCTGCTGCTCTAGTGCTCCTGTTGGCGGCGGCTCCACCCCTCTCCCCGGATTGGTGCGGCGGGAATATCGCCCGTCCAATGGCTGCACTGTGGAGGGGGGTCTACAAACAGAGCTGTGTGAAGTTGGGGAGGGAGGGAGAGAGAGAGTAGAGCAGCTGAGAGTTTCATTGTGTGCATGTGTTCTTGAGAACTGAGTTTAGAGAGTCTCCTGAGTTGTGTGTGATACTGCTGCCCGTTAAATCCTCCTCATCAGCGCCGCCAATGGATTCACCCTAATCACACAGCACAAGAGAAACGAGCATAAACAGCTGTGATGTGAGCAGAGAAACAAGCAAACAACCTCACTCTCTAGAGCTGAGAGACAAGAACTGCATCTTTACACAGCAGCACAAGTCACACTGCTCGCTTCTCGCTGCTGCACTTGCTCCCACTTTTCTGCTCTGAAGTTTATTAAAGAAAATTTAATATCGTGATAATTATTGAGATTGAGCAATATAGAAAAAAATATTGTGATAATTTTTTTGTCCATATCACCCAGCTCTACTGTACAGCATAGCAACACTGTGTTTCTCCATGCAGTGATGTACAGTTATGATGTGTAGACACAAGATGACAATAACCATACACAAGTACACATAAACCCACAATGCACATAGACAAGAGGCAGTGACTTCACTAAGAGTATTGATATCATCATGTTGAATGTTGTTCATTGTATGAATTATCAATGTACCAGCATAATAGTAAATGTAAACATGACGCTAGCATAATAAAGGTAATATAGTAGTAAAATGCACAGTGTAGGGTGGAAGGGAGTTTTCTGTGTGTGTCAGTATATGACAGTGACTGATATGCTGGCATGTTCCTGTCAGAGGGAGTTGAGAGGGAGTTCTCATGGCCTGTGGATAGAAGCTCATGCTGAGTCTGGTAGACTTGCACCGCATGCTTTGGTAGCGTATGCCAGAGAACAGGAGGCTGGACAGAGTGGGTGGGGTCTCTGACTATCCCTGTGGCTCAGTATGATTCTAACAGACAGTCTGATTCTGATCTGCCATCATTAGCTGTTGTTTCATTAATTACCTTCATTGGTATTTAGACCTTCACTGATTGCTATATGAGAATTCATTAAGATTCTCTTAAAGATTCTGGCTTATGAATAAACACTTTATTTCACATGAGTTGTGCATGAGTATCCTCAATAACTTCTTCACTGTACATTAGTTCATTATTTCTGTCGTTGTGACAGTCAGTCTCATGTTGACAGAGAAAGCCTTATTGTAAAGTGTTTCTGGTTAGCCTGCCTGACATGCATGTTTGGTTCTCGTGTTTTAGGTTTGTTGGTATACATTGTGATGTGAATGATTTGTCCTTGATTGTGTAAACCATACAAAAACAGCATGACTGGAATGACACATTGAGGTATTTGTGCAAGTTGTTTACTCTGTCTTTCCTCTAAGCTGTGCGATCGACTGTCGTTCAACAGAACTGCTGATGTGATCTATCATAACCAGCATTGCAAAGTCAACATGTTTCATGCCTGTTGTAAATAAATGCCTCTTCTGACCACTACAGACTAAACACCATTTACAAAGCTACAGCGCAGCAAACAACAGCACGGCCACATTGTTTGGATTATTGAATAAATGTTGTATTGGGGTGTGTATGATTCGAGGTGCATTTGATATTGTGTTTGTGTTGATGTGAATATACTTGGTTGGACATTGGGGTCCAGACCGTTTGTGTATGCTAAAGGCACTTTCTCTGATTTATTGATAAGGTCTCGGTATGTCCAGTCTAAACAGATTCTGGGGCTAACTCAGGATGAGCATTATTTGGAGTGATAAATGGACTTTTATTCAGGGCAGTGTCCAGCCAGCCCATGGAGCTTTTTTGCTTCTTGCTTCTTGCCTTTATTTCTGTCTGTGTAAGTCAATACAGTTAAACATATATTGCATTTACACTTATCCAGTGGACTTTACACTGTCTGTCTTTACAGCAGTAAACACCTCCTTCTCGACTAACGTTTATCCACATCTCTTCCTCTGTTTCTGACTCGTGTTTGTTTGGGTATAAAGAAGCTGTCATCACAAGTGGTACTACTGAAAAAGCCGCAAAAACTCCATGGACGAGTCAGAGCAGTGATCTAAGCATTTCTAAGTCAAAGTGTATCTTGAATCATCCAGCTGTATTTAATTGGACTAAGCTTAAGTGGACTGAGACCTTAGTTAGACTATAGCAGCCATACTGTGCTGTTTACATGACCGTGTCTTAGACTAACTAATGTCAGATCACTGTACTGATGCTGTGAATGCATTTATCTTATGCATCAGTTAGTATTGTATATGCTTGTATGAATGGCCGATATATCCTTCAGTTCTGAATCGTATACAGAATGATTCACAGTGTTAACCTTGCGAGAACTGATGCTGTGTTGCTTTTGCATAACAACTCTGCACAATTTGATGTAAGTGTAGGATGCCTTATGCCTGGAAGTAGGTTGATGCTAATTAGGAACCAAACGTGTCTCTGATGTGGATAAGTGGAGATCCATGAGATAAAATCTGTCAGGACAAAGACCTGCTTGACTTAGTTAGACATACACAGACTGCTGAGAAGATGTAAGTGTGTCTCTCTCACTCCTTCTGTCTGCATCTCTTTTTTTCAGCATCACTAATAGTGTATGAATTTATTAGGCTGAGTTGCCAACCTGGACAATGAGGACAGACAGTTCCAAGCTTTCTCCGCACAACAATAGCCGTGAACAACAGACTCATTATCCCTCCATCCTCCTGCCTCAGAGAAGGAGGAGAGTAAGAGAGGCACAAAAAACGAGTTGTCAGAGCCGCATTACAGCTTCAGTAACAAATGACCCGGCCACGCTAAGCTAAGGTTGTGACCCCGGCGTTTTCTAAGCTTCCACACCATCACCCCTCAGCAGGATAAATCATCACCTTTTGACCTACAGGCTGACCCCAAATGTATACCCTACTGCAGTGGGATTGTATAAGATACAGCAGGGGTGGAGGTCAGGAAAGTGAGAGAAATGAAGGAAGGGATAGTCTGGGAAAAGGAGAAGAAGGGAGTGTGTGTTTCTTGGTAGTGGTCGAAGCTTTATGAGGGGGTGATCATTCACATTCTGTGGTGCTCTCGCCATTCAGACAAACTGCTCTTCTACCATTGAGTTCTACTGAAGCGTACACTCAGGACTACACCCAGTCTGAGGGCGAGAGATGGAGAGAGAGAGAGAGAGAGAGAGAGAGAGGGTGGGAGGTAGGAAACAAGAGAACATTACATCCAGTCTGAGAGAGGGAACTTCATACCCAGCCTGGGAGAGAAAGCGAGAACATGTAAAGTGAGTGCGACTCAGATTGCACGTAAAATAAAGAGCGTTTTGAAGTGGTCGGTTTTAACTGCTGGAAACAATCGCTGTGAAACATACCAGTGAGGACAGAATGGCAGCTAGCATCACTAGACATTGACACAACTTTGGATGATATTAATGTTACATCCCAGCTTCCAGCGAGTTCACACAAATCTAATGTACTTTTAGTGTCTTTTCACACTGTTTTTATGATCTGTAAAGCACAAAAGGTAGTCAGAGTGGTCCTGACAGCACTATCCCCCTTTGACAGATTATGTACCCTGCAACAAAAAGGAGGGAAGAACAAAACTGACCTACTGCCATGGACAGCACACTACTCACTTTTGTTAAATTACACTTGGTGTTGATTAGGATATATCACATTCCTCCAGTCTGTCTGTATCACACTGACCAATATCCCAGTAACAATTAACAGATGATATATTGCTCTACTGAGTTCTACTCATACAGGAGTTTGAGCTCAATGATCTTCCCCACACTTGTAGTTTGTGTGTCAGCCTAACGCTGTGATCCAGCCATAGAGAAACATGAGGACTGTATTTCACTTTAGCTCACAGCCAGTGGATAGCCTGGCCTCAAACCCAAACCATGGCTCATTCTGTACTCGTATATCAACAGTCCAGCACTTCAAATTATGGCGAAAGAACTCTTGAGGACATAGAGGCGTGGTACACACACACACACACACACACACACACACACACACACACACACACAAACTCAGGCTTGACAGCTTATGTAGGTTAGAATTAACTAGTGGCAAAAGAATGTCATGCAATCTGCTCAAGTGAAACGTTTCAGAGGGGAAAGCATTAAATCATTTTGTTTTAGCTTTCATCATCTTCACTGAGATAGAATTCACTAAGGATGACACTGTTGTGTCACTACTAGATCTGTTCACTGCTCCAGTCACAGACCTCCTGGTGCTAGACCTTCCAGTATTTAAACTTCCCTTGTTAGATATTAAGCCTTCTGTTGTTATCTGTTCTGGCTTTTTTTCTTCAAGTGTTATTTTTTTCCACTGTTAGACTTTCCAGTCTTAGACATCTTAGCATTTACTGTTATCCATTCTGGCATTAGGCCTTTCAGTGTTGGGCCTTCACCAACTAAAGACCCTTCAGAATATTTCCCCAAACTGTTACACAGACTTTAGTTCAGCACAAACTCAACAACAACAGAATCAAACAGTAAGAGTGTCATAAATCTATATTCTGATTAGATTTATATTCTGATCTGCTCTAAACTTAGGCTTACCAAAAAACCTGTTTTCAGATGTGCTGATATATTGTGAAAAACACTCTACACATTTCTAGCCAAGACGTTTGAGCTCAGAACTGAATAAACAGAGTTGGCTACACACTGCTCATTGCAGGTTTTAGACATTGTATGTGGTTTTATTACTGAAGCTTAACTAATGTGAGGTGACACTCTGTTTTACTCATTCCGTGGTTCCTAGATTGAATGTGTATGAGGAAGGTGTGAACACTCAAGGTGAGAGGTCTTTGTTCAGGTGAGAGATCTTTTGTTTGATGTGGTGTCTGCAAATTCCACACATTCCATGGATGGTAATCCACCAATGGAATATACGGAATTACCATGGCATTATCATATGAAATTGTGCAGCTGTCTGACTCTCTGTGAATAACATGTGTCTGCTTATTTAAACTCCTCTCACAAATATCTGAAAATATATTTAAATTCAAGCTATATACTGTATATATATTTGGAAAGTGGACCCTTTAAGGTTTCTGGCATATGTTTAGGTTTTTTTCTATGATAAAACCTCACAGAGTTATATAAGTGTATTTGCAGAATTTTGTTAATACCGCCGGCGAGAGAGCCGGCTCCAGAGGGTTAACAGTGCCAATGCTCACCACGTTATTCATGTATATGATTTTTCTAAATAGTACCAGGGTGCAAATTCAGTGGCCTTATCAGATTGTTACATGTTAGACTGTACAAGATGATGGCATTAAAATCTGTGAGACATCATGTGTTTTTAAAGCTGTACAATAAAGAAATAAAAGGAAATAACTACATTCAGCATACATCATCAATGAGTTCACTCCAGACACGACAGAACTTGGGCTTACATAAACAGAAACAAGCCCTTGGCCTAACAGTGGCGATGTAATGCCTTGAGAAACCACAGTGCAAGAAGTAAAATGGAAAGTTTGGAGCCATTCATGACAGAGTAAAAGAGAACAGACTGGAAAGCCCATCTAGAACAATGATCTTGAGATAAGAGTATTTTCATTCCCATTAGCATGCATCATATCTGCTATGTCATTTCACTCCCTGTAGGGTAATCCAGTAGTTTGGTAATGTTATGTGATCTGTGCTAGAACTCTGATGAGGTGTTAAAAAGTTCAGTGAACTGCTCTCCTTCCACATGTTTTGAGGCCATTACTGAACTTATAGTTGTTCTATGAGTTTTGCATCCTCTCATTTGTGGATTGTAGACAAGTTGTGTAAGAGTCTCATGGGAGCACTGGCAGAACTTGTGTCATCCATCTTTAGTTACAGTGGCACTAAATTGAGAATTGCATTCACAACCTTAACTCACAGTAACAAGTCCACCAATCTTAACTCACCAAAATAATTCATACATGTGAACAGATGTGCCTAAGGAAACCAAACCAGACAGATTATTGGACTGTAAACACTATTGCACTATTAGGAATTGTGTTTTTTATGCCAGTGCCAGTGTTAACTGTGTTTCTTTAGTGTTAATTGTGTTAATCTGGCCACTATTAGTCATGCCTGACTTTTTTGAATGAGAAAGGTGTATTTAGGAACACAAGGTTGTCTCTGCCAAAAAGAGAAGCATGTAAATCCCTCCATAATGAAGACAGATGAGTCTCCCGATGATCCACTCATGTCATAAAAGCTCATAGTCAGAGACATGAGCAGCACCAAATACACACACCAGCAGAGAGCGAGTTCACTATCTTTCTCAGTCACTGGTAGCATTTGTGAACATCTTACAACATCCTTTTTTATTTTACCACAAAAATGATCATTTTTAAGTCATGTTCTGTTTTCAGCAGGCAGTTCCACAAAACTCAGGCTATATGATAAAGGACTTGTGTCTTCCCCGAGTGCCAGTTTAGATCAGGCTTTGTCTGCATTTCATATATTGCCATTTGGGTCTGGGAACGCTCTGGGATGCAAGTATAAGTGAATGCGCTCTAAATCTTCATCTTGTGTTTTCACTACTTCTCGCTCTTTTCTTCATATGTTTCCAGTTACTTCCTCTATCTGTCTCTTGCAATTTTCTCTCTGCATCTCCCTCCCTTCTTCTCTCTTTCTCTCCTTCTGTTCTCCATGAATGGCCTCAGTATGGGGGAAAGGGTTTCTTATAGCTGGGCTCTTTGGCAGGGATCTGCTTTATGCCGCCTCATGTTAAACACATTAGCGTTTCTCCTCCATTCTCCCTCGCTGCGACTAGTCTCTGCTCGGCTTGCAGCCTGCCAGACGCTTCCTGCTCCTCTCCAAACGACACACACAGATGGAGAGAGAGACAGAGGGAAGGAAAGAGGAAGAGAAAAAGAGAGAGAGGGAGGGTGATTCTCTGGATCAGGGATTACCAAGTGGAGTTTTATGATTTGAAGCAAAGTTTTAACCCATCCAAGCTCAAATCCATTTCTTTTTGCTCCATGAAATTTCAATATAAACTCCTGCACGGCATGCTGGCGTGTTTTTTTGTGTGTGTGTCCCTTTTCAGTTTGACTCACAACGATCCAATTGCTTAGTCCATTTTTGGCATTCAGTCAAAGATTCAGCAAACTAAACAGCACTTTTAAACAGCAACCCATAGCTGTCTGTAATACAACTTGCTAACTGAGTAGTGTAGAGTACTGTAGAGTAGTGTAGAGTATTGTAGAGTATTGTTCAGTACTGTAGAGTATTGCTGAGTAGTGTAGAGTACTATCAAGTAGTGTTGAGTACTATCAAGTAGTGTTGACTATTGCTGAGTAGTGTAGAGTACTGTTGAGTAGTGTAGAGTATTGATGAGTAGTGTAGAGTACTGTTGAGTAGTGTTGAGTACTGTTGAGTAGTGTTGAGTATTGTTGAGTAGTGTAGAGTAGTGTAGAGTACTGTTGAGTAGTGCAGAGTATTGATGAGTAGTGTAGAGTACTGTTGAGTAGTGTTGAGTAGTGTAGAGTACTGTTGAGTAGTGTATTGTTGAGCAGTGCAGAGTACTGTTGAGTAGTGTAGAGTACTGATGAGTAGTGTAGAGTATTGTTGAGTAGTGTAGAGTACTATTGAGTAGTGTAGAATACTGCTGAGTAGTGTAGAGTATTGTTGAGTAGTGTAGAGTACTGCTGAGTAGTGTAGAGTACTGTTGAGTAGTGTAGAGTACTGCTGAGTAGTGTATTGTTGAGTAATGTAGAGTACTGTTGAGTAGTGTATTGTTGAGTAGTGTAGAGTACTGTTGAGTAGTGTAGAGTACTGCTGAGTAGTGTAGAGTACTGTTGAGTAGTGTAGAGTACTGCTGAGTAGTGTATTGTTTAGTGTAGAGTACTGTTGAGTAGTGTAGAGTACTGTTGAGTAGTGTAGAATACTGTTGAGTAGTGTATTGTTGAGTAGTGTAGAGTACTGTTGAGTAGTGTAGAGTAGTGCTGAGTAGTGTAGAGTATTGTTGAGTAGTGTAGAGTACTGCTGAGTAGTGTATTGTTGAGTAGTGTAGAGTACTGTTGAGTAGTGTAGTTTTGTTGAGTAGTGTAGAGTACTGTTGAGTAGTGTAGTTTTGTTGAGTAGTGTAGAGTACTGTTGAGTAGTAGGGGTGCAAGAAAAAATCGCTTCAAGCTTGAATCGCGTTTCTCACATTGAACAATTCAGAATCGATTCTTGTTTTCAAAAACTCAATTTTTTTTGCGGGTGCGGATGTGCCTTCTCAGCCACCGTAGTGCTAGGCAAAACAAGGAAGCAGCGTGGGCTATGTACAGGCATGCAAGCCAAGCCGCGGTCTTTGAAAGCAACCATTTGGAAACACTTTGGATTTTACAGTCAACCCGGCCCGGGTAAGAAAGGGCTGGACGTGACTGATGCGATTTGCAGAGATTGCAACGGTAAAGTAAAGTATTTTATTCGGATATGAAAGAATCTGAAAAAAATTGTTTCGTGACCCCAAGATTCGATTCCGGATCGATTTGTTTGATTCCCAAAGATTTGCAGCCCTATTGAGTAGTGTAGAGTACTGTTAAGTAGTTTAGAATACTTTTGAGTAGCGTAGAGTACTGCTGAGTAGTGTATTGTTTAGTAGTGTAGAATACTGTTGAGTAGTGTAGAGTACTGTTAGAGGACATGACAAGCGACTGGGTCAGTAAATACTTTTACATCTGCCAGATTTAGTTGAAAATACAGCCATTATTAAATAAAATAAAACCTTAAAAAAGCTTTTATAAATGTTTATGCAGGTCTGTGTTAGTTAACTTGACTAGATTATGTAGGAGTCATGTAGTAACCTTATGATCAGCAGACTGTAGTAAAGTCTTAACCAAACGTTTGGGTCTGAAAGACTAATAATACATTCTTCATTGTAACGTGTGTTATTGTCACAAAATCCGAATATTATTTGAATATTGTATATATACATATTGTATAATATTGTATTCAAAATCCGTTTGGAACATTTTGGTGGATTCATCATCAAATGATGTTAAAACAGAAATACAAACTGTGTTAATATGCTTACTTATGCTTGTGTTTCACTAAGATGTGGTAGGCAGGAGTGAGTTTGGTGTTCAGATGTTTATATAAACCTCTAAGCCTCTGTGCTCTGGTGAGGTTTAGCTGGGTCTCTCTCACTCTCTTTAAGTCGTTTGCAGTCAGGGGGTTCTAGAAGCCGCTGTGCAACAAAATTAGTGATTATGTACCAACTGCTGAGCTTTTATTCACACACACACACACACACACACACACGCGCACACACACACACACACACACACACACACATTTAACCAATCACTCGCTCTCTCACATTCTCACACTCACTCATGTTCTCTCTCTCTCTCTCTCTCTCTCTCTCTCTTTTTTTTTTTTTTTTTTTCTCTCACTTTAGTATCACTGTTTTGGGCTTTCTCATTGAGGCTCTCTGCAGGGGGCATGATGGGGGGAGTTCACACAATGCCAGAAATCTGAGACCTGTTTAGACTTTTAATCACACACACACACACACACACACACACACACACACAATAACATGACTAAACAATAATAAACCACTGTAACTGTTACAGTTAACGTGGTTTATCATAGTTAA
>BRDA01091398.1:7453-18442 GCA_036984385.1 Crenuchus spilurus
TCATATATACTGACATATATTGTGTCTTACAATATGACTATTCTTTATCGTGTCTTAATGAATTAATTACGGATTAATTAATTATTACACACGTACGTGACAGTCGGTGTGTTCTCAACTGAGTGTGTGTGTGTGTGTGAGAGAGAGAGAGAGAGAGAGACAGACTATTGTGGTCTTGTATGTCCAGGTTGAAGAAATCAAACAACATGAGGTCAAAGGTCAACTCTTGTGTGGCTGACAGTGCATGCACACATTATTAATTAATTACGCATTAATTAAGTAATTCTGTGCTATTTCTTATCAGTATAACATTCTGTGTTATATACAGTCATATATACTGTACACTCATATACAGTGTAAATATAAATGTGTTTATAAGAGACAAAGCAATAAACTCACTTTATATCAGATCACGCCCACTGCGTGCACATTTTAGCATTCAAAATGATTTAATCTATGTGTCTGTGTTACACGCTAAATATTTACACCCAACACAAACCTCTCCTAGCAAGAGCGTAGGACAGGATGAGAAAGTGCACACTGATATCACCACATCTGCCATGACTCATACATACACTGCACCTCAATTTATTCAGGCTTTTTTTTTACTGTACTCATGTAACCTTAATTTAGCCATTATATTCATGACTAAATTGTGCACATCTGTGTTTATTTGCAAATAACTATGAATAATTTTGATTAATGATTTTAAATGAGAGCCAATTTATTAGGGAATGAATCTCTTTCACTAATTTTTAATTTACGTGTTTGCGTGTGTGTGTTTTAACCCTTGTTAGGCTTTGCAGTGGGGACTTTCCCAGTTCAAGTCACATTACTTCTTATATGAGTAAGTCTGATTCTGGGAAGGCAAGGGTTAATTTCTAACTCCCACCACCTTCTCTTCTCTTCTCTTCTCTTCTCTTCTCTTCTCTTCTCTTTTCTTGTTGAAAAGGATTGTATTAAAAAATGCATAAGTTTCTTTTTATGTGCAATGCATCATATATGTCATATAAACACTGTGTGCATGCATGATTAAAAAATGATCAACAATTAAAGTGTTTATGAGTAAACTCATTAGCATGATGCAAACTGCCTAATGCAGATATACTGTCAGTAATTAGACTTTAGTAATGTAGTTAGCATTATTACTGTTTCCTCCTGATCATTTTATGGCGTATCATGTAGGATCAGTGCAACTAGTCTGGCCAATTCACAGGTGTTATTGATTTAATCTGGCCTGGAGTTTTAAGAGCGAGAACAGCATTGGTTAAAGTGCACAATACATGCAATCACAGACACACACAAACACACTAGGTGAAGACTAACCAAGACCCCATTAATACCCCTTATCCTTATGCTAACCTTTACCCTAACCCATAACCCTAATAACAATCCATTGCTTAAGCCTAACCCTAAGCTCACTTTAACACAGGGGCATCACTAGGCCATTTTTAGGCCATTTCAGTTCTACGAAATTAAAAGAAAGAAAGTGAAAGTAAACTAATGTTTGTTTGCAAGTTTGCTGACTTCTGCATTGAATGTATATCATAAGCATGGCATAGTTACCAAATAGCTGCGTACCCTATGCCATACCCTACACTGTGGACTTGCATGCATCTCCCCTGAAATGTAACTACATGTCATGGTGATATAGTCCAAAACAACTGTGATTGGTCCACTTGGTAGCATCCTCCCTCAATGCCATTCTTAAATTCAGCTGAGGAGCGCTTTTAAGTCCGTAAATACAGGAAGTTCGTGAGAGATTTCCTCTAGTGTTCTGGCAGCATAATTGCAGAGCAACACAAATGTTGCACATACTGTTACTGCTACTCTTACCTTTACCTAACCCTTACACTAACCCTGTTCTTTACCTACCTCTTACACTAACCCTAACCATATCTCTTTTTGTTTGCCTTAACCCTTACTCTAAACCTAATACTTACCATAACCCTAGCTCTTAATCCAATCCTATGCCTAACTCTAAAACATGTCTTCTGAGGCTATCATCAGAGGATTGCGAGATTGAATCCTGGTCATGCTGTGTGCTATCAACAGCCATGGCCTGAAAGAGCAAAATTGGCTTTCCCTGGGTGAGTAGATGGATTACTACTAAGTATTGTCCGCTGGCTCAGCCATCTGCCAGCCAATCCAACATTGCTGGTGATCCTGCAGTTTCCTCAGAGTGCATTGGCCGCCCAGTGTCAATGTATAGGCAATAGTTCAAAAAAAGATGGTGGATGACTTCACATGCATCAGAGGACGCATTTGCTAGTCTTTACTAGCAGAGACATTGCAGGTGATTGGGAGAGTCCTAGCAGTTGGTTGGTTTTATTGGCTACCACTACATTGGGGGCAAATTGGTTAAAAAAACAATTGTGAAAGTGATTATCCTGCTTTCACTGGCCTACCAGCTGTGCAAAATTACTCTAATGAAAAACCCGTCCATTTTAACCCTATAGTTCCTACAACACAAACTTTAAACATATCCTTGAAATCTTTCCTTTAAAGATATGAGGAAATTAAATTCTATTTTAAAACATTAAAGAACACCAAACTTAATTGGTTATACCTCATGCTGCTGGTGTTGCTGTAGAATGAACATGAAAGAAATCATACTTGTTTAGTTTAAGTTTTAGTTAGGGTGGCACGGTGGCTTAGTGGTTAGCACGTTCGCCTCTCAGCGCTGGGGTCTTGGGTTCGATTCCCCATCTGAGCGGAGTTTCCATGTTCTTCCCGTGTCTGTGTGGGTTTCCTCCGGGGTCTCCGGTTTCCTCCCACAGTCCAAAAACATGGAGGTCAGGTAAATTGGGTACTCTAAAAGAAATTGTCCGTGTGTGTGTCACCCAGCGATCGACTGGCGCCCTGTCCTGGGCTTAGTTGACTAGTGTAATGCCCTGCCCTGCGCCCAGTGAGGGGGTAGGGGACTAACCGCAAGCGAGTGTGATAATGAATGAAAGTTTTAGTTACAGTACAATTTTAACATGAACACATGCATTTGTCACTCAAATGTGTTAATTGGCCGAGCCCCTACAAGTGTTATGCTTATTTTTAAAGTGGAGAGGTTGTGTGTGCTGCCCTGAAAAAGGCAAAGGTCCTTTCAGTTCTCAATAGTGTGACAATGTCATCCATAGCTGTCCTGCATAATTAAAACTCTTGTGTAATATTCTGTGTAAAAGCTGATTAATTACAACTGTTCTTACAATATTCTACAAAGTTTCACTGTCATGACCTTTCTCAAGTGCAAATAACTTTTCTTTGTGATAAAACCTGTTTTGGGGCAGATCGCCCAATGACCTCCATAGCTGGCACCTATGCCTATAGTATACCCCCATGATCAGTCCAGGATAGCAGGATTATAGTCAACTAAGCTTAGCCTGATGAAGTCCAAACTCACTATTAGAGATCAGTCTGGCATGTAAACACTTTGATCTGTCCACTCACAGTTTTTGCATGATTTTATCATTTTTTATAGTACTGCATGTATGATGATTTTGGTGCCAAACCTAACATTAATCCTTTAAAATTTCAGGCATATTACATATGAAGGCTTATTAATTTGTAACTACAGTGGCTTCGATGCAGACTGGTTGTTCTATTCATAGGTTATAGAAGTGATCAAACATTGGGCCCATTGTTATATAAGGTGTTAAACGTAGTGTCAGAAACAGATTTGATGGGATATTATAATTAGTGAACACCAATGAAAAAAAATGAACACCAATATAAACAAAGCTAATACAACCCCAAAATCAGAAAAAGATTGGGCAGTATAGGAAATGCAAATAAAAAACAGTGTTTTACATTTACTTTGACTTTTATTTCATCGCAGACAGCACAAACTCAAGATATTTCATGTTTTGTCTGATCAACTTAATTTTATTTGTTAATATACAGCCATTCCCGCATTTCAAGTCTGCAACTTGTTCCAAAAAAGATGGAATGATAAATAATTTACCACTTTTTTATGTTGCCATTCCTTCTCACAATACTTAAAAGAAGTTTTTGGCACTGAGGATACCTAGTGCTTCAGTTATCATGTTCTCTCATTCGTTCTGCAAACATTTCAAAATGTTCAACATATTCTCTATTGGGGACTGAGTCTGGCTATTGGACTACAGTCTGGATGGATTGTCCTCTTTTGTCCAGAGCATTTCTTCTAATAAAGATCTGGAAGACTGATTTGTTTGATCACAGTACATGTTTCCACTGTGTGATGATCCATCCCAGATGCCTCCGAGAGCAGACAAGTTGATGCCACTTCTGAACAAGGTTAACATAAGGTTTCTGTTTTGCACAGTACAGTTTTAAGTGGCATTTGTGAATGTAACTCTGTATTGTAATGCTTGATCCTTTACACACTGAAATTCCTCCAGATTTTTAAAATTATTTAATGATTTTACACACTACAGATGGAGACATATGCAAATCCATTTCTTTGAGAAATATCATTTTAAAATATATCAAGACTTCTCATATATTGACAAACTGGAGATTATTTGCTCAGCTTCATTCCTCAATGACTCATGATTACAATTACCTGTTTACACCACCTGTTTGAAATCACACCATTTTTAGGTAGTTTTTTAAACTATTGTTTTTACCTCAGATAATTAATTTGCATTTTCCATATGGTCCTAACTTCATTTGAGGTTGTAGGAACATAAACTGAAGTTAGCATTTGCAGTATGATGGCAATGGTAAGCAGTACTATAGATTATCTTTTACTCGGCTCTTGTAAGTGGCCTGGTTTGGTCCAGTACTTAGTCAGGCTTCTGCATGCATGTGAACATAGTTTCCAGGTTCATATTTCTCTGGTTTCCCTACAAAGTCAAGATATTTGTGTCCTGAAAATGTCCCAAAACAAACTCACACATACCTTTAATAAAAAGGCTGCGCTGCGACTTCACGCCATGTGACTTTATAAAGTAACTCATTTTGGTTTTGTATGTGCTCAGAATCCAAAAAATGTTAGTGTTTGTGTATGTGTGTTTATGAGGGTGTGTGTTTAGCAGCAGGGGGTGAGGAGTGATCGACGACCCCTGTGCTGACACGGCATTTGATTTGACTTGCAAATTTCTCATGCAAATGAAGAGTTCTGGGCGAAGGTGTGTCAGAAGGTGGTCGTGTGTCAGCCAGGTGTGCGAGAGTGAAAGGACAAGCAAGTGCTTTGCCACAATGCACTTCTTACATGTTCAGTCCTGTTTAATGTAGTACCCCCCCACTCCCAAACGGGTGGCATGATCCAAAAAACTGACAGCAATTTGTCACTCAAAAGAGAGACATATTTTTCCTCATTCCATTCTTTACCACATGGTAATTGAGATAGATGGGGTAGTTGTTTGTAGATGGGGTGTAGTGTGGAGGTAGTTCCACATAAGGAACAAAGTTGCTTTTCAGTCAAAAATTTAAAGAGAAAAAGTTTAAAGGAAGAATTTTGCCAAAACTCTAATTTACATCAAATTTACATAATTAGTCAGACGTAAACATGTTTGCTGTTTCTTGTTTGCTTTATTTGCACTGGAGCTATGAAGCTAATGTTGCTAAAGAACAATGAAATTGTCTCCTGTTAGCATTTTGTGCACATTTTGACTAAATCAACGCATACTTAACTAAAATTGTGTTGAGTTGTTACATAATCTGAAATTGGCTTGCTAATGTGACTTTGCACACCATACGACATACTGTTATGTATAAACACACACCGAAGTACACTGCACAGCTAAAAACAGCATGAACCGTCTAGTTTTTGTAAAATCAAAAGGTCAATTTTCAGACTCTGAACATTCTGTAGCTGAACAAGTACACTATATGTCTAAATGTTTCCCGACACCCCTTTTAATGAATGCATTCAGCGACCTTAAATTGCTTCAGTTGCTCACACAGATGTGAAAATGCACACACACAGCTTGTCTAGTCCCTGTAGAGAAGTACTACCAATATAATAGGAGTTTCTGGAGCAGATAAACATGAACCTGTTGGCACCATGTCTAATGCCAGGTGTGACTAGAGGAATATAAAGCACCCCAGCATTGAGCTGTGAAGCAGAACAGTGTTCTCTGGAATTATGGTGCTCCATTCAGTACTTCAGGGATGAGTTGGTGAGTTTGGGATGAGGTGGAGTAGTGATCATCCTGCCCTCACTAACGTTTGTCAATGAACACAATCACATCCTAATAACAATTCTCCAAAATCTAGTAGAAAACCTTCCCTCGACATCAGAGGCAGTTACTCTTCCAGTGATGCATTCCTAAAACATTGATTTCCTACCTTACTGACTGAGATGCATGATTGTCTTTTTCTTTAGAGTTTTATAACTTAAAGCGAACGTGGATTACCTCTGTTGTTGATTGAAAATGGCACAAGAAAATGGGATGCATGTCACAAAGGTGTGCAGAATTCAAGAATGGCAAAAAAAACGGGAACTTTGTCCCACCTCCAGAACTGCACAAATACAAACCACAAAGAAAAGTGCAGAAAGAAACAGTGAAAAAACGTTGACCATCATAAAAAAATCTCTGATTTGTAGAGAAAAAATACTAGAAAATACAGAACAAATATTTAGAACAGTTCAAATGTGAAAAAATGAACCGCCCCTTTAATTACTCTCGGTGACATTACCCAACCTAATTTATAGGCCTGCAGGTTTTGGCTTTGTGCTGAGCACAACTGGAGACAAATGACTAGGACTGTGTGAAATGAGGTCATTTTGAGCGAAATGTGCTTATGTTATGTAACCTAGAACCAGCACGTCCATCCAAAAGAGAGAATTCATCATCAGTGTTGCAAGAAACGCTCTTTGAAATGGTAACTTTACTCTGGATGATTCACTTTTAATGGAGGTTAATGGTTCATGATTCTGTTTAAAGTCATTTTACATGAGTAAGTAAATCACATGTAGAGTATGAAGATGATGCAGTAATGTATTGTCCCGTCCAATGACTCATCTAAGAATGTCCAAGGAGAAGAGCTGTGTGATATTTAAAGTCCACAAACCAAGTGACTGTGCACTGCCAACAACAGTAAGCAATCAAATAGTGTAAAACATTCTTGAACTAATGACGACAGCAACATAATGCATATTCAAAAATGATTTTCATAATTTCTGGCTGTTTATTTAGAATTTGTCTTGTTTATCCCCTTGAACCTTAAGCTGGTTCTACTTATTATGAATGTGTTAAACAGTAGCTACTGTAAACGTTAAACTCATGCAGTTATGAGAGTGAGGAAATGGAGTATGAGTCTACAGATATTTGAGTTGAAGGGATTTTTTTTGTTCATTTTGTGGTTGAAGCGCTTAAGTGTTGTAAGTTTGTGAGTCATGGTTTATTTTGTGTGTATGTGTGTGTTGTCAGTATTGTTACAGACTTTTAGGAGGTTTGTGTAAAGTTTCTGCTGTCATTGGCAGAATGAGGCTGTGTCAGGACCTGTTGTGGGACCCCTGCGCAAAATCAGGAGTAAGAGCCTTAATTTGACTTGCAAAATGTATGCAAATTTGTGATGTGAGAGAGTGTGTGTCAAGGAGGTAAAGGCGTGTGTGCCAGATGTGTGTGTATGTGTGTGAGAGAGAGATGGAGAGAGGTGTGCCTTTGAAGAGCAGGCCTCAGTAGGAGCTCCTTGTGTAGAATGTTCACTAATGTTACACTATTCTGTAACTTGTCTTGTTAAACATTTAAAGAATTTTGGATTAATCAGTAAAAGTATCACAGCTCATTCAGCATCTGGGGCAATTTTGGAAAATTACAGTTACACCAAAACCACACAAACAGTATAATTGAATGTACTGCTGTTATGATTCTTACTACAGTTATGAAAGTGAAGTGCTTTTTGCTTTATGCAAGATTAAAAGAACAGGTGTAGGTGCTATGATAATAACATTATGTGTTTAAAAAGACCCCAGTAAACATGAAAGATAGCTACATCTCTTCTATTCCTTCCTTACTGTAATATGTTATTGTACTGAGAAATAAGCTTCAAAATTGTCATACAATCATGAATGAATTAGATACCATGTTCATGTCACCTCTAAGGGATGTTTCAATGCATATAGTTGTTTGAAATCAAACAGTGCTGCTACTTAAGCAACATCACACAAGAACGAGTGTTGTTACACATAATTTATTAGCTAAACGACAACAGATCATGATTCGTTTGTTTATTTAACAATTTATTTGGCTCCACCAGCACAAATAGTTTCTTAACTGGGCTGGGATTCGACTGTTCCCTCATGTTTCTGAACACTAGCTTACTACATTGTCTTGATCTTTGTTAGCACCAACTGGTTACTTGGTATGATGTACATTTATCTGTATATTTCTGTACAAGCAGTGAAATACATTTTAGAATTAGATTCAGCTTTGCCAATGTGATTTGCACACAATGGAATTTGACCTTCACATTCAACCCATCCGTGCAGTGAAACTATTTGGTTATTATCAACTTTTTTAGAGGAAATTTTGCCAAAACAAAGCATCCATTTACACCTTCATCACTCACCCACACATTCATCCTTAATTCTGGCTTTGCATCTCGTTGTATCTCTGGTTTTGTTTCCCATTGTGTCTCGTTGATAATGCTCAAAACAAACTAAAATACATCAGCCAAGAACGGGTGTACAAAACAAATGCTGCTTGCTGGACCACATCGGCACACTCTAAAATGGAGCGTAAACCTGTAAGAGTGATATTAATTTATCCATTTCATTAGTCTTTTATACACTGCTCAAAAAAGAAAGGGAACATTTAAACAACACAATGTAACTCCAAGTCAACCACACTTCTGTGAAACCAACCTGTTCAGTTAGGAAGCAACACTGATTGTGAATCAATTTCACCTGCTGTTGTGCAAATGGAACAGACAACAGGTGGAAATGAGAGGCAATTAGCAAGACAACCCCTATACAGGAGTGGTTCTGCAGGTGGTGACCATAGAACTTTTCTCTGTTCTCATCCTTTCTGGCTGATGTTTTGGTCATTTTTGCATTTTGTCAGTTCTCTCACCATAGAGGTAGCATGAGGCGATGTCTACAACCCATAGAAGTTGCTCAGGTAGTGCAGCTCATCCAGGATGGCATATCTAGCTGTGGCAAGAAAATTTGCTGTGTCTGTCAGCACAGTGTCCAGAGCATGGAGCAGATACCAGTAGACAAGCCAGTACACCAGGAGACATAGGAGGGGGCCGGAGGAGGTCAACAACCCAGCATCAGGACCGCTACCTCCTCCTTTGTGCAAGGTGGAACAGGAGGAGCAGAGCCAGAGCCCTGCAAAATGACCTCCAGCAGACCACTAATATCCATGTTTCTGCTCAAACTGTCAGAAACAGACTCCATGAGGGTGGTGTGAGATTTTGAGTATGACTCCAAATCCAGACCTCCAAGGGGTAATAATTTTGATTTACATTGATCATTTTTATGTTATTTTTTTCTCAACGCATTCCACTATGTAATAAATAAAGATTTTCAGCTGGAATATTTCATTCATTGAGATCTAGGATGTGTTATTTTAGTGCTCCCTTTATTTTTTGAGCAGTGTATATATTTCTCATTGTTCTCTGTAGGTAAAACTACAGTTATTCTACATATAAAATGTGTTTTTGTTAATGTTTTGGAGTGTCTGAAACAGATTAATTGGATTTACGTTATTTCTTATGATGAAAATGATGAAATGATGAAAATTGAGGTTCCACTGTAGAAAGTCATGTTACATTTTTTAAATCATAATCAAAATCACTGACATCTGTAAATAATGCTAAATAGTTTGTAGCTTCTGGTTGAGAAATGCGTTAAAAACATGTTTCTTGAGTATTTATTTAGCTATTTTGTGGCTATTTTGGTTGGGGGGACTTTCACACTTGCTGGTAACAAGCCTACCTAATGTTAAAATTATATCATCTTTTCTTTCCTCATGTAAACATAAAGTTGGCTAACTAAATAAAAACTTAGAAAGTCTGTAACTACTTACTGTTTCACTGCAAATTATATAATTAGAAAAAGGTTCAGTGTTTACTTTAGGTAGCTTTCAGCCAAACTTCTGTAACACCTTCCAGTGGTTTGAGACCAACATGCTGCCATCAGGTCAAGCCTGAAACGTTCAACTTAACAAGCTGAAAAGTAATTATGGTTGCACATTTCATCACTGAGTGTGAGATGACCAAGCTGACCTCTGCTGATGCTGCAAAATAATAATAAAAAAACTCCTGAAAACTCTTCTCAGATCTAAGAAGGTAAAATATTTATTTGCATAGATTTGCATAGAAACCATCCAAAAAAGAAAGAAAAGGTTTATGTGTGTGAGAGAGAATGAGAGAGTGAGACAGTGTGTGTGTGTGTGTGTGTGTGTGAGAGAGAGAGAGAGAGAGAGAGAGAGAGACAGAGAGAGAGAGTGTGTGTGTGTGAGTGAGTGAGAGAGAGAGAGAGAGAGAGAGAGAGAGAGAGAGAGAGAGAGAGAGAGAGAGAGAGAGAGAGAGAGAGAGAGACAAACTGTGAAAGAGACAGAGTGTGTATGTGTTTGTGATGTGTGTGTGAGAGAAAGAGAGACAGAGTGAGAGAGGGACACGCACACACACACACAGATAAAGAAAAAAGTGAGAGAAAGAGACAGATGGATGGACAGAGAGAGAGAGAGAGAGAGAGAGAGAGAAAGAGAGAGAGAGAGAGAGAAAGAGAGAGAGAGAGAGAGACAGAGACAGAGACAGAGAGAGACAGAAAGAGAGAGACAGAGAGACAGAGAGAGAGATAAAGAGAGAGAGAGAGAGAGACTGTAGTTTACATGGTGGATGAGCAGAACAGAGACTGACTGTAGTTTAATCTGGTAGATCAGGGAAGAGGAAACTCCAGATTCCTGCCCAGTTTGTGAATTTCCTGCTTTAGTGCAAATGATTTAAGTACAGTCTCACTAAAAATCTAACGTAATGAAACATTTTCAATACTTAATCAATTCAACACTCCAACTTTAAACACTTTCAGTGTAAACGTGTCTGTGTTCTGCCACATAA
>BRDA01091399.1:0-10429 GCA_036984385.1 Crenuchus spilurus
GAGAGATTTGAAATCAGTAGAGCCGGGGCAGTCAAGGTGGATATTCATGTCACCTAGAATGAGCATGGGACACTCATGCCTTGGAATGGAAGACATTAACATGTCTAGTTCATTAGTAAATTCGCCCAGTTGCCCAGGGGGACGATAAATGACAATAATACCAAGTTTGACTGGTGAGTTAACCAGTCAAAGGAGGTATATGTGGTTGAGGGTAGTAGAGTGGTATATTGTAAGCCGTTAGCAATTAGCAAGCCTGTGCCTCCACCTCGTCCGGACGGGCGAGGGGTGTGGCTGATGGAATAATTATTTGATAGTGCCGCCAGTGTAGCAGTATTTTCTGGTTTGATAATATGACAATTACAATATGGCAATTAACACTATGCGTACATCAACATTGTCATCACATAAGCAAGAGAACACAGAAGCCTAGAAATTGTTGGGTACCCAATAAGACCAGGGCATGTACTAGGATGGCTTTGAAGACATCTACAGCACAGAGTCTACTGTTAATATTCAGTTAATCTATTATTGAAAATAAGATTGATGTAGCACTTTAAATCATATTAATATATGCTCTATACATAAACATGAGGAGTAAATCCTTGCTATGCTGTCCACTCACAGTGGACTCACAGACTGACCAGTGAGTGGTATAATAGATGGATGGAATGGGTCCCAATGTGATCTATTCACCTGTTTTTAGTGTTGTGTATTTTTGTGTCTCTCTGTTGAGTTTTGAACAGTGAAAAGCTACATTCATCAGAAAAACACAGTACATCCTCTTTGAATTCTTTGAAATTTAATCCTTTTGAATTCTATGATTTTACATTTTAGGACACCAAAAGGTGTTATAATTAGGTAAATATAACCTGAGATGAATGAGCACAAATAACAAATAATTCATTAGTTATTTATTTAACTAAAACTAGGCCAGAATGCAGAAGTAATGTGTGAAAAATAAAGTGTGTGTAAAATTAATTACTGCTTCCAAAGGAATTAAGAGGGCAAATATCAGCCAGGTGCGGCTAATCCAATGCCCTTGACTAATTGATCACCAGCAAGTGTGACCACCTCCATAAAAGCAGAAGTTTTGGCAGTTTGCTGGTCTGGAGCATTCAGGTGTGTGTTCACTCAATACAAAGGAATGAATTAAAGAAGCAATTGCTGTTGCCCATCAACAGTTCTAAGGCCACCTCCTAACAATTTGAAGTTCATCATTTTACAATGAGAAAGATAATTCACAACCGTAAAAATATTCAAAACAGTTTCCATATCAGCACAAACACCTCATACCAACTGTATCTCACGGTGGTAGAGGGGTGATGATTTGGCTTTTTCTGCAGCCACAGGACCTGGGCACCTTGGAGTCTTTGAGTCGACCATGAAGTCATCACTATACTGAAATATTCTGTGGTCCAATGTGAGGCCATCTATCCTACAGCTAAAAATTGGCCATGCAACAGGACAATGATCCCAAGCACACCAGCAAATCTACAACAGAACGACTAAAAAAGAAAATCAAGGTGCAATGGCACCTAGTCAAAGCCCAGACCTCAACCCATTTGAAATGCTGTGCCAGGACATTTAGAGAGCTGCACATAAATGAATGCCCACAAACGTAAAGAAGAATTGGGCCAAAATTCCCCCAGAATGATGTGAGACTGATAAAGTCCTACAGAAAAGATGACTTATTGCTGCTAAAGCTGGTTCTGGGCTCTTTCCCCAGAAGACTATAGCCCTGTTAATTTATTGTGACATTGTCAGGAACAAGTAAACGTTTGGAGAAGCCAACATTTTCTGCAATTCCTTTAGGATAAAACAAAGATTAGTTTGGGAACAAAGAAAAGAGGACCTGTGTTGCTGAATATCTTAGTTCCCAGGTTTTATATACTTGGGACCAAGTCCAAAATCTGGGTGTTTTAATAGATTCTGAACTCACTTTTATTAATTATATTAAATCTATTACTAAAACAGCCTTTACCATCTTCAGAAAGACCATAAAAACCTCTTTTATCTTTTTTTGTGGCTGGTAGGTGAAGCCTTTTATGAAATGCTAACGTTGGCTAGGTACTGAGAATGGATGGCTGAATTGCTTAGTCTTTGTCTCTGTGTAAAAGTTGAGGTTTATCTATGTTTTGTAGAACTTATTATTCAATACATTTACTGATTAAACTGTTAAAAGTTACTATCACAGAGTAATGGTAAAAGGCCAAGCTTAGTGTCACACAGCTGACCGTAACCGCTAACTTTCAGGACTACAACTCCCACAATACCTCACGGTCGGTCACATGCCAGTCTGCCTACAAATCAACGCTCTACACTCAGAGAGTAGTACTGATGAGAGACAGCTGATTACAATTAACCTGAGACCTTTATAAACACACTCCAGACTTTCAACACAACGTATTTTGCTATTGTCGTTACTGAGCATTTATTTACGATTACTATTCTTGTGTTTTGACAGTAGATTTTTTAATTATGTGTTGACACGTAACACAATACAATTTAAAGAGGGTGTGCTTTTGTTTTTCACATAACTGTAAATTTTATTTTTTTAGAGAAGAGAATCAGATTATGACCTTCTGAGTCATTACAGTGGACAGTCAGTGTTGCCAGATCTCGTGATAGAAACAAGCAACCAGCTCTATGAAAACAAGCCCAAAATAAGCCCAACTGGCAACCCAACCACATTCTGTAAAACAGAGGCCACTTTTAAACAGTATAAAGGTAAATATTTATTATGACATATACATAAACAACACAAACATTATGCTAAACACTTTTAATATAAACAATTTTAATAACTTAAATTATTTAATACATTATTTTAAAAACTAAATATTTTAAGCTCTGATAAAAAAAAAAAGTGCATTTTGCATCTCCCATCTGAGGTCGGAGGCATTCTTTCAGTGCGCTCTCCTTTTCCCACTTTTTATTATATATTTTTTCCATATTTTCCCCCACATACTCGAGCTTATTCTTATGCTACCTCGTCACTCTGGGCTGTGCCTGGCTGCCTGCATGCTGCATGTGCGTGTTTGGGGGTGTGTGACTGGTCAACTTGGGCGGGAGCGAAAAACAGAAAACAGGGGCTTGGAAGGCATAAACGACCTATCACTCGTCTTTTGGTTTCTTATGGGGAGCTGGGAGATAATCAAAGAGTTTCACTCGGAAAGACAGACAAGCCCAAATAAGCGACGTCACGTTCAAAAACAAGCCCAAAAACCCGCGAATCACGAGATTTGCAAGCGACTTTAGAAAAAAACAAGCCCAAAGTCGCTTATCATAAGCGGACTTGGCAACACTGTGGACAGCATAGGGATTGTGTTTTTCAGAAGACTGTACATACCAATTGGTGACCAGCAGGGGGAGCTACTTATAAACCACAACATGAATGATGGTATGCTGGAGGGTGCTGGCTTCTGATGTGGTTCCCTGAAAACAAAGTTGTATTGTTATGATTTAAATGCTGAATCTGCTTTGTTGGCATGTTGACCTTTTGTTCTGTATCATGATATAGCATTACACAACTAAAGGCATTTCATATTACAGCCCCACATTGTCATCTCATAACAATTTTGTGTGTTAGAGACACTAATTTAAGGTGATGTAGCCATGACAGGCTAGTTTCTCATTATAACAAGCTCCTGTCTAGAAATATTCATTGAGCCACGTGAGGGAGCACCAGAGCCTCAGTGCACAGCAGCATTCTCCAGAGGGGGAATGACTCATGTGCTTTGTGCTACACTCATTGTGTGATTTTTACCTGTGGCTTGTATCAACAAGACTGATGGCCTTCCCTCATGCCTGAGCAGCTAGTGGCGATTCTCATCACCATCTTGACGTTCTGCGCGGCTGTTTGTAAACGCTGAGAGAAAATGTGGTGTGGAGGTCTTCCAGTCTCATTTCACATGGCTGTAAACATTCATGATTCAATCATATTCGGCCACATACACATAATAGCAGCAATGTTTCATTACTGTCAGCTACTGACAATGATTGCTAATGTTTTTTTTTCCTCTCTCACTGTGTGTGTGTTTTAAAGGAGTCAGTTCTTTATGTACCAGGAAGGATGAACACACAGATACAGTACAGAAGAGAACCAACATGTTAAATAATCAATTTAAGTTAACTTTTTTTATGTTGATAGAATGAGCATCTAAAATGCACAGAAAGTACTACTACTCATCAAATTAACATAAGAATAAGGGGGTAGCAGGTGATTAGCAACCTGGTATTGTGAATGGAAGGTTGCCAGTTCAATCCCCTGGCTGGTCATGACTGAAATGACCTTGGGCAAGGCACATTGAGCCCTAAAATCATCCATTTTCAGTGCCACACCACCATACATCACCATAGTTTTAGGCCACCAGCTTTGAAATAATAGTTTAAAGAGTATAAAGAGAATTTAAAGAGAGGTGGACATACTTTTATTCAGGGTTCTAAATTAACACCCGCCAACCCGCCAAATGCGGGTAAAAAATCAATTTGGCGGGTGTTAATAAAAACTTACTAGCCAATTTGGCCAGTGATGCAAGAGGTATTACATGCATGATACATAAGGCTCCGTTCTCGGTCATTTATCCCCTGGCAGTACTTCCTACATTTCCCACTATATGCCTAAATGCTACGTCAGCGGTGCACCGGTCGATTGCAAAGGTAGTGTGGGTAGATTGCATGGCATTAAAAAATACACGTCAGCCTATCATCCGTCCTCGCCACTAGGGGTGCAGGAAAAAATCGATTCGAGCTTGAATCGCGTTTCTAACACTGAACGATTCAGAATCGATTCTCATTTTCAAAAAATTGATTTTTTTTGCAGGTGTGCCGTGTGTAGTGTCGTGTTACGGTGTTTGTTGTTGCGCCGCTAAAGCATGGATGATAAAGAAAAAGAATTTCAGCCTCCGCGGTCTTTGAAAGCAACCATTTGGAAACACTTTGGATTTTACCGTCTAACCCGGCCCGGTAAGAAAGGGCTTGATGTGACTCATGCGATTAGCAGAGATTGCAACGGTAAAGTAAATCTGCTGGGCAAGACATTCACGGAGGTCAAAGTTGCACCCAAATCAGCCAACAGCAGGGCTGAGGAGGAGCTGAACAGGTATCTGGCTGTACCTGCACGTTCTCTCTCAGAAGACCCCCATCACTGGTGGAAGTTCAGTGAGAGAGATTTCCCTCTACTAGCCAGATTAGCTAAACGCCATCTATGTATCCCTGGTACAAGTGTGGCAGCAGAGAGTTTTCTCCACTGCTGGAGATGTAGTGGCGGCTCAGAGGAGCTGTCTGTCTTCAGAGCATGTAGATCAGCTTCTTTTCCTGTAGAAGAACCTACAGATTTGATTACTGCCGATTTTAGTTGTGTCAATCATTTTTTGTGATTTGCTGTTAAGAAAAAAAGAGAACAGTATTTGTATAATTTCATTTAGCATGCTCTCAAATCTAAAGGCAATGCCTGTTTCTTCATAGAGGCTGCTATAAACCTTTTGTTTTGTAGTTTTTACAATATTTTTTGGTTTATTTAATCTGTGAAGTGGAAGTTTTTATGCGTGCAAGCATAAATAAATCAGACATGTTGTCTTGGATTTACCTTTGTGTGTTTACATTATTGCAATAGGTTGATAAAACCTTTACAATTATAAAATCTTTATAAATGTACTTTGCTTTCATGCCAGCAGACTACAGTAGATCCTGAGAATTGTTTTGAACCGAGAATCATTTTTGAATCGGAAAATAATCGTTTTTAATCGAATCGGAAAAAAATCGAATCGTGACCTCAAGAATCGATTCTGAATCGAATCGTGGGATTTCCAAAGATTCGCAGCCCTACTCACCACCCAACCTACGGCCTACACAGTGCTATCCGGGAAGGAAAAGTATCTATCCTAGCGTTAGGGCGTCTCTCAATCTTTCTTTGATGGATTTCTGCGGTATTCTAATACTCATGTCACTCATGTCCACGAGGATTATTGACGACCAGCTCTGTTTACGGATTTGCGTTCAGGGTTGACAGATCACCCAAATCCTCCAGGCCAATGTGTGACAGAAAACTGCCATACACAAGCTGATAATATCTAAATAAAATCTATCTATTGATAAAATCTTAAGCACCCAATCACAAAAGCATAAAAAATAAATCATTATATTGTTCATTTTATTTTCTATTTAGTGCAAAAATCCCTGCATCCCCCCTCGGAAAGTTTACCAGTGAATGCATTTTCACAAACCTGGCAACCCTGGTTGCAAACGTCTATTTACAAGAGTATAATACTTTTATTTATATATTACAAGAAAAAGTATGACTGTTGTGTGTTGTATGTCAAATTAACTATGATATGATTATTATTCTTAAGAATTATAGACGACCAGCTCTGTTTACGGAGTTGCGATTAGGATTGCCAGATCCCCAAAAACCTCCAGCCCAATGTATGACAGAAAACTGCCATACACAAGCACCTTTTCTGCATTTTTGGCAGTTTCCTTTTGGTAGCAATGTGAGTGGTACCGGGAGATTCAACATTTGTGCACTGGTGAAATGGGAGAGCCGAAGAAACAAAACTTGACTCTGAGTGCAGAAACTTCCAAGAAAAGTGGACAGATCTTTACTTTTTCTGACTTCATAAAATTCATAAATTCATAATGAATTCATAAAAAGTGCTCGCTAGCAGTGGAGGAGGAAATGTGTCCTGAAAAGAAAGGAGTTGAAGTTGTCAGCCTTTTTCGCATGACAATTACAAGGCAAGTGGAAGATATGGGGAAACATCTCCAATCAAAACTAAGGGACAAAGCAGCACGTTTTGAAATGTTTTCTACTGCCGCTGACGAGGCCACCGACGTATCTGATACTGCCCAACTCTTGGAATTTATTCATGGTACAAACAGCGATTTTGAAATTACAGAAGAGGGAAGAGTGACACGAATGTCGGAAATTATATGGCCCCCAGGCCGAAAAAAGGTTGGGCATATAAAACATCTATAAAACATATAAACTGCTATAAAACATCTCACTTGATTGACATAGAAAGAGCTTGGCCGAGCACTAGGACCCAGCAGTAATCCAAGCCACTCAATATGAATCATGTTTCACATTAGACCACCCACAAGCTCATTCGATTGGCTCTGCCATGTCTTGCTAACGTGTGATTGGCCATCTATGCTATCACTTCATAAAACAGCATCTGGACTTGTAAACCAGCATTTTTTCAAGTTGGCCAGCAGTCCGTGTTCACCTGTCACTGTAAGTTCTTAACATGTATGTATGTTGTTCTGCCTGTGTAAGAAAGACAGAAGACAGAGCAAGACAGAGAGCAACTCAAGGTAGAAGCGAAGTAAACGGGACCAGAACTAAACAGAGAGCACACAGAAAGAGGAGGGAGTTAACGTTAGCTTAGTAAAAACTTTTAACCTAAATGCGGTGGTGGTTGGGACTTGGATAGACTGGGGCAGCTGGGCCTAACTTTGTGCATAAACGTGCAGCAAAAAATGAGAGTAGCTCAGATTCTGATGCCGCTTCTGAAGAAGAAGAGCACTGAAGACGTGATTCAAATAATATATATACATAGAAAGATAGATAGATAGATAGGTAAAATGCATTCAGTGGCACTCATTTCTCTTATTTTTACTGCATAAAATTTGGCTAGTGGAAATTCTGATTGGCCGGTAACTTTAGAGAGTTATCAGCCACATTGGCTAGTGATCAAAAAAGTTAATTTAGAACCCTGCTTTTATTCTAATTGTAATTTTAATTATATTTAATTAAATGTGAGGAACAGTGTTGTTACTGTTCAGGGGTGTGTTTCCCAAAAGCGATATAACTTAGTGATTTACGAACAACTTTAAGAACGACGTAACTTTAAGAACGCAATTTTTCAGACTGTTTCCCAAAAGCCTTCTGATCTTCCAAATTTACGAACGAGTCCCTAAGTAACATTTAGCTGACTCCGCCCTCGTGTCTGCGTCAAATAGGGTCGTCCAGTAGAAAACTGAACCACCGATTTGCATACATTTCTTCATTATTAAGCCACAAAAGTATCGTTATGTAAACAATAATTATAAAACCAAACATTAAAAAAGTATTTACACTACATACAAACAAAAAAATGTAAAAATTTCACTTGCAGTTGCTGTCCATCACATGCCAAGCCTACCAATAAATAATTAATCAGTGAATTAGATTTAGAGGCGTTCGCGCGCGCGAGTTGAGTTTAGTTTGTCCTCCAGTGTGTGTGGGATGCTCAAGCAGTCTCTTTCAGAAAGACAGAAGGAGGGAGCGGATGTGGCTGGATTGGTTCTGGGTTGGATGTAAGATCCGGAGATACTGAGAAAAAACCTGGAGTAATTGCTCCGTAGCTCCACTCCAGTACTGCCCCTGATCCTCAAATCAATCTGATTAACTATACAGAGCTTAAATGTTACTTAAATAGTAAAAAGTGACTGAGCAGATACAGCATCATACAGAACAGTCTTTTTTCTCTCCTTAACAACGAGCATTTTTACATGAAACCAGATACATATATAACTAACTCTGAGCTGCTGATGAGATCAGTGTTACTGTACATCTCACAGACGGTAAGTTACTCACATAAACAAATTAATCACATCTACCAACACAGGATGATGACTACATTAATAAAACACTAAGACAGCACAATACAACTGCATAAAATAGCCGATATGAACAATTTATAACTTTTAACACCGTTACAACCCGCAAGTGCTTCTGGGTGATGACGTCACCATCGACATGGCCAATCCAATCAATTATTAGTGCAGAGAGAGCCCGTCTCTCTCTCTCTCTCTCTCTCAAAGCACGCGCGCCTTTTTTATATGTGTGTGTGTGTGTGTGTGTGAGAGAGAGAGGGGGGGGAGAAAGCCCGCGCACGTTTGTGTGTGTGTGGGCAGGGAGACTGAACATCTGTTCACGTGACGCTCCGCCAGTGTTTTGACTTCCTTACTGACCGTTTAGCTGCATGATTCTCATCATTTTCTAGACTATTTATTCATTTGCGGGATTTTTCAACATTTACGTCTCGTCCCGCTCCCGCGACGACTAGACTAACTGACCGACCGCTCCTCTAATTTGATTGGTTAAGAGTTGACAAGCTTAGTAGGCCAATTTGTAACCATTGCTTGGGACACAATATATTAATTTACTACTAACCCCATTGCATTTATGTAATTTACATGTATATATCAATAATTAATATATTGTACTTTAAGCAATTTTAGTTTTTTTATTTTGTGAAAACAATAATTTCAACTTAATATGTACATGTATGCGCAGTATTGAACTAAGGACACTGGCTCTAATTTACGTGATGCAATTATGCTTTCAAAAGAAAATTTAAAAGTTCATGAATTCTTGTGTGTATTAAACACGTGTGCTGAGTGTTGCATTTGTCAAAGGATGATCAGCGGCCTCTTTCATTTTTCAGACAGAACTGCACCTGAACTTCAAGTTAAGAACAACTTGGCCAGTTACGAGAGGGTCAGACCACTCATAGATTTACAAACGAGTTTAAGTACGACCTGGGTTACGAAGGCTTTTGGGAAACACTCGTAAATTTAAGAATGTCCGTAAGTACGAGGTTACGAAGTACTTAGCGTTAATAACATTTTGGGAAATGCACCCCAGTTTGATTGCTAACAAAAATAATAAAAAACCAAAATGATTAGGGAAAATACAAAGATCCTTTGCTTCATTACTTGTTTTGTTTGCTGTTATTGTTTTTGTGGTCCTTTTATTTATTGTATTGTTAATGACATGCAAAAGCAGCAAAACCACAGTGTATACATAAGCTATAAGGTATGGTTTATTGTCATTGCAACAAGTACAACGAAATTGCATAAGATTGAAAATAACAGCATTAACATTGAGAAGATAGGAGATAGAAAACATCCTCCCAGACTGTCCCATTGTAATTGGGGCAGTTTGAGAAGTGAAAAAATACCTTTCTTTGCATAAGCACATACACACTATCTATCAATGCTAATGACTGTGTTTGTGCTAAGTGTCAGCTAGTTAGCTCTCTGGTGGAACAGGTGGACCAGTTGGAGGCGCGCATCCGGGGTTTATTAAGGGCTAGAGAGCAAGGATTAGTACCCCCGGCTGCCTTAGGTAGAGTTAGCACCCCCTCGACTCCGGCATTAGAGCCCTCACAGTGGGGCGAATGGGTGACGTCTCGGCGGCATAGTCGGAAAGCTAAGGCCAAAGCTAGCCCCCCTGAACACCACTCTCCACCCATTCACGTGTCAAACAGGTTTGCCCCACTCAGTGAAACACCCGCTGTGAAGCCTGTTAAAAGTACTCTGGTTATAGGAGACTCCATTGTCAGACACGTGAAAATAGATAGCTCCTTAGAGGTGCCAGCAGTACTAGTTAGATCTATAGGGGGTGCCAGGGCTTCGGACATTAGTGGCATCCTTAGTATTA
>BRDA01091406.1:0-17806 GCA_036984385.1 Crenuchus spilurus
TATTAGATGTTGGCATCTCCACATCATTGCATTCAGTTTTTATTCACAATTTGTTTAGTGTCCCAACTTTTTTGGAATCCGGTTTGTACATAAATTCCATTTGAATAAAATGTCTGTTCGCAAGAGCAACAATACAGCGAAAACATATTGTGTTATAAATCATTTTATGTAATGAATAACAGCTGAACAGAGCAGTTCTCACCTCTGTGGTATAATAATATCCAAATGTACACAAAACTGAATGAAGTTCATTTCATTATTCATAGACACCACTCTAACAATGTATAGGGTGGGGTTTATACTATTATACTATCATATTCAGTATATCAGAATGTGTACCTGTATGTAGAAATTATCAAACGTCATGATGGGTCCGAAGTAGAAGAAGGGGAGGTAGAAGTTGTACTTGAGAAGCTCCAGGATACTGTAGTTGCCCTCTTTCTTCTGACAGTTCTCCAGAGCAAAGCTCATGCAGCGCATTATGGTGAAGCCACAGCCTCCATAAAACAGAATAGGACGCAGCTCAAAGGAACCAGTCACAAACCCTGTCTGCAAGAACATCAGACCAGCGAACAGCTTCTGTATTATAGATTCACTTCACAGTTTAGAGACTACTTGGAGGGATTATGTGATTTTATGTATGTATAGTTTTTATGTCATTCATTAACACTGAACATCATCCATCACCTACTACTTTTTTAGAACATCACTAAAAGCTTTTTTTTGTTTGAATGTTTTAATGTTTATACTGTTTGAATATTAGTTTACTCAAATATTTTAATAATTAGAGATTCTGGATGACAAATGGCTTGAAAATGTCAATTTATGTGTAATCAATATAAAATATGACAGTTTATCTTTTAAAATGAAATGATAAACAGCATTTTTTGTGATATAACATTTTTATATGGCACTGTGTCAGTCCTTTATGGTACTGACCTCTGCAGTCATATTCAGTCACACATTGGTAAATCCACTGTTTATATAAAGCTAATTTAAAATGAAAACATATTTATATTTATATAGATCAGAAATGAACCAATGAATGGTTTCAGAAAAAAAGTCCAGAATAGCTTTTTAAGAAATTATGTTCAGATTGAGTGCAAAGTTATAGACTTCACCTTTATAGCTTTATTATATAGATTTAAATTTATAGATGTAAGTCACCTTAAAATGAGCACAAAAACAAAAATTTTGAACTGTTGTCCTTATTAAAGGAGCAGAGAATAATTTTACCACCAAAAATTTTATGAAAGTTAAGATATATTTCCCCCTTTTTATAAATCGCAATTCACATGATGAAATAGTCCTCAAATGAACCAGTTTATGCACCACAGAGTGGGACAATCATGTTTAATATATCTGAATTGTCAGGTTCATGTTTTCTTCTTGTTTTTGAGAAACAGAGTGAGGGTTCAGGGCTACTTTTCAAAATGTACCAAAAGCACTTATTGTAACACAGTACAAAAAGGAATAAATTGACTTTTGAATGTATAACCTGACATACAGTGAAAAAC
This sequence comes from Crenuchus spilurus, assembly GCA_036984385.1. Classification (NCBI taxonomy): domain Eukaryota; kingdom Metazoa; phylum Chordata; class Actinopteri; order Characiformes; family Crenuchidae; genus Crenuchus; species Crenuchus spilurus. The sequence continues at coordinate 1,518 of BRDA01091406.1, forward strand.
AGGTAGTGAACAGCAGGGGTAGAGACATGGATGTCTTAATTGATTATCAATTGAATATGAAAATATAGATCAAAGACAAAAGGAAAGAAAAGAGTGATGATTTTAATACACAAAAATCTAGTTTACAATTATATAATCTTTTTTATTGATCTCTTTTGTATGTTCATATTTATTATGATTAATAATAATAATAATAATGATGATTAAAATGGTTTAAATGTTTTCCTCCAACAAACATGGTGGTCCATTGAATTGTTTACTCTAAATTGTCCTTGTGTGTGTGTGTGTGTGTGTGTGTGTGTGTGTGTGTGTGTGTGTGTGTGTGTGTCTAGATGGGCACCCTGTCTTGGGCTTAGCTAGGATAGTGTGTAATGCTCTGCCTGCGCCCAGTGAAGGGACAGGGGACTCACCGTTACCCTAATCCTAATTAAGTGGAAGATGATGGATGGATGTTTTAAATAGAAAGAAAATCAGGACAAAGTAAGATCAAAGGAAAGTTTTAAAAGTAGTTATTTTAACAATTTATCAAATGTCTGCACACTTTACTCATCATAGGTTTCATGATATGATGTGGTAGGTTTTAGGCAGAAATTGGGCTGGAGATTTTTCTTTTTTGGACCTGAAAACCCTGCTTCTTTAAAAGACTTTAACATTAACATTAACAGTATGACTGGGAAACTCTGTATACAGAACTTTTTTCCTATTTTAACTTTTGTTTGTTTTTACCTGCCAGGAAACAAACGGCTCCATTTTAAAAGTGGCCAGGGTGGTGAGTCCAGCAGCAAAGCAGAGCCAGCGCAGTTTGACCAGAGAGATGCTATAGAGCAGCACACAGTGGGAGAGGATGAGGGTAACATATGTCCAGCCCATACTGGTCAGCACAGCCAGCATCCCATACACCATGTAGACCAGTGAGCGGTACTGATGAGAGAGGAGAGGATGATGAGATGATACTAAAATTAGGCCTGTCAGGATTATGAAATTTAAGCTGACAGTTAATGACCTTGTGAGTAATTACGAGGAACATTTAACTGTCTTTTTGTTCAAAGTGTAGCCAAACTGTCTGCTTAGTTATCTCACATTCCAGCAGTCTGTAATCCTACTGAACAAACAGTAATCACCACTTTCCCACATGTTTAACACCAAGTTAGAAAATATAGCTTTTGCATTGTTCATAAAATCATTAAAAATTAAAAAATGTTTTAATTTGCATGTTTTTGTACATGTCTATGAAAGCAAACTGTAGAAAATAGTTCCAGTATGGCTCTATAGCAATAGTGATGAGGCCTAAGATTTGGGTGTGCAGATTCAGAACCCTTAAAAGTTCAGTGGAGTTTTGAAAGGTTATTCAATAACCAGCAGACACAAAGCTGATATATAATGTAATGCAGGTGTAGCCAGTCCTGGTCATGGAGATCTACCATCCTTGAGAGTTCAGGTCCAACAGACCTGACTGTAATATACAGATGACATTTAAAACCTTCCTTACCTTGTTCAGGTGTATTAGATTAAGGTTGGAGCTGAACTCTGCAGGGTGGTAGATCTCTATGACCAGGAAAGAGCACCTGTGATCTAAATTACACTGTGATTTTACAGCAACATCCCAAAACAAGGCAATGCAAAATCACATACTGCACACATTACAAAGGCAAATGAGAAATATATTTGTAAATGTAAGAAACACTGTAACCTAAAATCAGTGCATGATGATGTTATATGCAATGATATATGAGACACACCTGTGGAGCCAGCATGGAGCAGATTTTAGCAAATATGACATGGCCAGACAGAGCAAAAACGATGTGCTCTCTGAATGTGGAGAACCACATCATCCACTCCAGATCAGCAGTATCCTGCAGGGACATATGACAATGTTTATCTATAACAATATTTCATGTTCTTCTGTAGGATATGATTGGCACTGTTTGCTGTGCATTGTGAATCTTACCATTTTTCTGCTGAAATAGTACCATCCTGGCTGGATGCTAGACTTGAAGGACTTCCGGTTTGCATTTGCTTAACAAAGAATATCAAAGTAGATTTGCCATTAAAGCAGCAGGCTTAGCATCAGCACTGAAGAAAACCATGTTATCTACTTGATTTACATGTCAGGGATGTTTAAATTCTCAACACTTTTATTCATGTTGGGACTGTTATATCTGAAGTATATTCATTGGACAAGCCTGGTTTCTTTTTTTATTCTTTAAAGTCTTCCCACTCTCCCAGTTTTAAGGTAAACAATTCTGCACATTTAAATTTGACCTGATTTGAAATGTTTTTCTATGAAACTTGCAAAATCAGAATTGTTCACAGCAGTAGTGACAGGAATGGGGGTGTCCAGACCAATTTTAGGGGGTAGAGAGCAAGAATGTTACAGAATGAGGCATGAGGGGTCCATAATTGAGTAATAAAGGTTGCCTTTCATGCCTTTTCATTTCTAATGTTAAGGTTAAATAGCATCTACAGCATTATATATGTAACAATAATATATGTAGCATTAAGGACACAATTCTTCCCAGGTTAGTCTACATTGTAAAAGAATGCCTCTGTTCTGTTTCATAAGGTCCTTCCTTTAATGTTTAAATCTTGCCACTGTACAGAACAGAATCCACTGCACATTTACCATGGTGGCATGCCAACACTCCCAATTTTTGTGGGAGTCTCCTTACTTTTAAGCATTTCTCTGTCCTGATGGGCAATCTCTGCCACCTCCAGATTTCATAGTAATTCAATTCAAATATTAGAGTATTTCATCCCATGCATCAGTTTTTACTGTGGCAGGAGCGTCACTGGGGACCCTGAACATTTCAATATCAGCCTTAAATGTTTTTTGAAAGTGAAAGTAAAGTTTGCATGTAATTTTCCTGGACTGACGTTCACCACCAGACAACTGCATTTCTCCTGACTGATGTTTGCTTCCAGTGGGCCTGATAAATGTCTCACAGTCAAATTTTGGCAGGTATGAGTGTGAACATGGTGCAAGACTAACACATTCATTGCTTCAATCAACTGCTTGCATGATTTGGTAAGGTACCTGTGGTGAACAGTAAGATGTGTGTGGAGGCAGTGCCACCTCAGTCTCTCACTCTGAACCTCATATGATAGGAACTAGATGTCTAAAACATCTGATGCTTATAAAAGCTGCTTTGCAGTGTCAACATTTTGCTAAAATGGCAACAAATATATTGCCTGAGACAAGGATTTGGGATTAAAATACAGTGCATGCCCAGTGGAGAGCTATGCACTAGGCCTAGAGGTACTTTTAAAAAGTATAGGTTCACTGGTCATTTTGGACAGCATAACATGATTTGCATTGTCACACCTGGGTCATATCACCACATTGTAAATACATCAGCCTCACTGTTCACATCAGACCACTCTGAACTCTGAATTCCAATTTAACCTGGAAGGTTTTAATTGCCATGAGTCAATTACAATGTTCATCATTATATTCATGCTAATATTCATTCTAATTTTTTTCTGTCTCAGCTTTTTGTTCTGGGTTTTAGTGACCTAAGAAAGAATAGCCTCACCATCTTGTGTGTGTATTAATACTGACACATGATCTGTGCTGCATGGTCGGCATAGTTCTCAGCAGCTGGCCATGGCCTACTGCTCTCTGGCCTTTCCCTCAGACAATACACTCGCTCCATGTACCCCCATGGACAGAGGGCAACAGTGGAGAGAAATAAATATCTGTGTGCATGCAGGCGGACACGATGCAAGACAAAAGCTGGACAGCTGTAGGGGTGAAAAACGCTAAGAAAAATGCAGACTTAGCTAAATTAGCATTGTGGCTAGTTTTCTGGTCATTCATTAAACCTAGTCTATGACTACATTTGAAGGTTAATCATAATTTAACATTTAAAATGTGTTGGATTAAACTGGATTAAAATTAATCTGGGTCTGGAAAAGTGGATCTAAATGTAATCTTGACATAGGCGAATAATGCTAACAATGCTAGCACTCCCTTGGGTATGAGTGAATCAGTTCTTAAATAATAATACTTATGAATCAAATGAGTCTTTCTGAAAATTGATTCTTATCTGAAAATCTATTTTTCAGTATCCCTACAGTAGTCTCTGTCAAATACTGACAAAAAAAATAAGTGCAGCAATCTTTTTTAATCAAAATATTGATATTTATTCAAAAGCAATTAAAGGAGCAATCAGAAACCACCAAAAAGTAGCAGATTACATTATTTATATTGTTCACATTCTTTCTATAAAATCTCATGAGATGAAGAATCAAACTGCTTTGTAATTCCTTAATGAACCAGTTTATGCTCCATTGAGCGGGTCCCTCACATGTTTGCAGCCACGTTTAACAGGCTAAGTACAAAATCTCTAACACATCCTGGCCACTAGGTGTTGTTTGTTGTATTATTGTGAAAAATATAATTGGAGAACATTTCTGATCGCTCTTTTAATTAGGGTGACCAGACGTCCTCTTTTACCCAGACGTGTCCTCTTTTTGAGACTTAAAAACGTCCGGGATTTTGTTTTACTCAAGAAGCGTCTCGCCCTCCCACTATTCTCTTCGGTTCGTTTGAGTGAGATGTTATGGTATATTAAATGTACTTGGGCGAGCATTAGGACCCAGCAGAAATCCAAGTCGGTTTCCCTTTAGTCCGCCTAAAAGATGACCGATTGGCTCTGCCATTTCTCGCTAATGTGTGATTGGCTGTCGCCACTGTCACTCCCTCAAACAGTGTCCGTTTTCACCTGTAAGTTGTTTACATGTTGAACGTTTGTTCTGTCTGTATCATGTCAGCTAGACATATTTTAATATCAGAGGTTTAATAATAAAATTCACAAACATTAACATTTGAGTCTGTGTGCGTGTGTCTACTAGTCTGTGATAAGCCATCTATTTACATGCCTCTAAATTGAATTATCAAAATAATTCAGAATTTCAGTTTATTTTTGCTAAAAAAATGAGGTATAATTGTGGAAGTGAGGTTTATTCACTGTACATTACAAACATAAGTGTAACATTCGTGATAATGAGCTGAAGTTTAAGTGATTAGGTGATTTTTTAATATTAGCAGTTTATTATTTTTAATAATATGTAATAATGTATTAATAATTTTATATTATGATTAATATTAATTTTATTATTCATAATAAATGTCATAGTTATTAATATTATACTATTAATAGTAACTAGTAATTAATAAAATCTAAATCATAATTTGTCAATTTATGTTCAAGCACAAAAAAACAAAACAAAAAAAACCTTGCTGAGGTGTCCTCTTTTTCGTCATCTTGGATCTGGTCACCCTATTTTAATTGAACACATTTATGTGTGCTTTTTGGCTTTGTCTTTTCTAAATGTTATTTTTTATATTCACATTTTCTCAAAATAAAAATTCAATTAAGACTAATAAATATTGCTTTTGGAACAATATTGCTTTTGGACCCATCCCTATTAGCATTTACAGAGGAAGTGCACTTTGATACAGTCTAATATGAAAAATGGTAAGAAGGCAATTCACTGCTCTAAAAAAAAGTAATTGCCAGGTGCAGTGATGTGGGCTGAGATCATTGTTTAATGTCACCTCAGGATGGTGTGTGTATTTTAGTGTATTTCCATTCACACTTACAGCTGGACACCTCCAGAATCCAGCTGGCAGTCCAAAGCATGGCCATGGACAGCACGACATAGTAACAGTAGAGCTCATATTTGGGTAGAGCTGCCTTGACCCCCATCCTACAAGGCAAGAGCACAGAACAAAAGGTTTTTTTTAAAGAAGAACTCTGAAATGGTGTTTATCTCAAAAGACTAAATATATAGTTGACTATTGAACATGTCCCACAGTGCCAATGGTAGACATGTCTCAAAGTACCAATGGTAGACATGCCCCGCAGTGCCAATGGTAGACGTGTCCCAGAGTGCCAATGGTAGACGTGTCCCAGAGTGCCAATGGTAGACGTGTCCCAGAGTGCCAATGGTAGACGTGTCCCAAGGTAGCTATGGTAGACGTGTCCCAAGGTAGCTATGGTAGACATGTTTCAAGTACCATTGGTAGACATGTTTCAAGTACCATTGGTAGACATGTTCCAAGGTACCAATTGTAGACATGTCCCAAGATAGCTATGGTAGACATGTCTCAAAGTACCACTGGTAAACATTAATGGGGGTTTTTTTGGACACTAAATTAGTACCATTTTTTGTAATAGAGAAAGACAAAACAAGACATATTTATCAGCTAAAATCCAAGCAATTTATGTTTTTTTGCAAATTAATGTTAATAAAATTACTTGCTATGTATACACCAATAGCTACCTGGTTGCCATAAACTGTTGAGTAGTAATAGTATTGTTGAATATTAATAACCTCAAGTAGTGTGTAAGCAGAATATTCATCCTGTCAAGATCTTTGTTCAAGCACTTTATTTGAACATTTTAAGCCAGGTTACAATAGTTACAAATGTATAAGTTACATGATCTGTGTAAACGTTTTTGTACACATTGACAAATGTGTAGTTTTTAACAGGACATTAAAGAAAGGGGAGTGTTAATGTTAGCATGTCAAATAAGAACATCCAGGATTTTTGAAACAGTAGGTTTGAAGTGTTATAATGCTGTCTGAATGAAAAGTGCTCAACTTGCCCCAACATATTCAACAGTGTGAGGGCAAAAGTTTCCAGCAGAATGTGAGCTGGAGTCATTACACTCCACAGCAGGCCTCTATTTTTATCCAGGCTATTTCTCTCCTCTCAATTGTGTTCCGAGCATCACACAAGAGCATTCCAGTGTGAGCTTTTATATTAATTTTGTTGTTTGATTCACTTATTTCCAGCAACTGAGGTGAGTCGTATTTCAGAATAGTAATAATGAGGTTTTTTTTTTTTTTTTTGGGGGGGGTCCTTCTGACTGGGATGATGAGGGTACATGCAGGTTAGTGTGGATGAATATCCAGACAAGCTGTTAGATGAACAATTTTCTGTGATTTTCTGTTAAATTGGGGCATCATGCACTGCAAGCACTTGTCAAGTGGTTCCTACCAACACCAGCTGTACTAACCTTGAGTGCAGCAAAGTCACTGCAAAGCAAAAAGTCTGTTTAAATCAGTCCGACTCCTTTGAAATGGTAGAATAATTGAGTAGTCAAGGAATAATCAGATTTAAAGATTGCAGCTGGCAAAACGCTAATAGATCCAGATCTGGCAGGGCAAAGAAATGGAACGTCCAGACTGGCAGCTGGAGAGTTGAAGTGAAGACAGTTAAAGGTGAAGGGGGCGGAGCTTCAGAAGTGGGCAGATCTGCTGTTAGCACCCATCCTGCACAGATATGAGCATAACAAGGCTGTAAATGATCAAACAGGCACTACTGAGGATCGGACTACATGGTTGGAAGTAGTACACATTATTGATCTGAAATCTTTTCCAAATTACAATGCAAAGTTGAACATTGAGGCATAAGTACATTATACATGATTTTCCATCCATGATTTTCAACTTATAATAAAATATTTAAAGTAATATTACAGAATTACTATTAAACTTGTGCAGCACCAAACATCAAACTTACCTGGATGTTGTTTCTGGTCAGAATAAGACAAGCACTGTCTGAAGAATGACAGCTTTGTTCATTGTTTAGATAGGAGTCAGCTAGCTTGAGAAAGAAAGAAACAAGCACAGCCTGTCTTATCTGAAAGTGGGGTATCAGTGTCTGGTTTCAATCCATCTGTAACCCTTAACTTACTACAATGGTCCCCAAAGAGGAAAACCACTGCACGCTATTTAAATATTTTATTTTTAAAGCCACAAACTGTAAGAAGTGAAGATAAAAGCTAAAGGTATTTTTTATATTGATCAATATGGCTTACAGCTCATGAAAATCAGAACTCCAGATTAGTTTCAGTAAATTACTATTCAATCAGGCTTGAAATGTCACTTTATGTGTAATGAGTATAAAATGTGTTTACCTTTTTGAATTTATTTAACTTTTTCCAAATTTTTGGAGATGCACTAGGACATACTTTATCCCTCCATGTACCTGCTGAACCTCATCTCAGCCTTCAAATGTTGGGATCTGAGCTCTGAACTAGAGCTGATTTTACTACTACAGGGTTAAACTGATTCAAATATGTTCTCCATGTGATTAGGGCACATTAGGGCGAAATAATAAAGAGATTTTCAATATACCACCATAGACCAAAGCCTTTTGCAGAAGTTTGTCAAAGCTGTATGGAAAGGATTATGGGTGAAAGTAGCATGAGAAGGACACTATTGCATCCTTCAAAATTATCCAATGTTAAGCTGCAAACTTTGGCTGTATTTGAAGGATCCTTGATATAGCCATCGAGGAAAGCAGTCTACTGAGACTGCAACTGTATAAAAAAAAATTTATATATATATATATTATATATACGGACCATTAGAAATGCTCCAAACTGACTTGGAATTACATCTCTATGTTTAGAATGTAGTATGTTTTTTGGAGATACAAAGTTTCTATTTTGACAGTGCCAACATGTATGAAATAAGCAACAATAAGCAATATAAGTCATAATACAACACTTGTGCATGTAAATACATACAGACCATGTCTGCCTGTGCCACTATGTTCAATAAGCCATTCATATCAAACAACTCACACTGTTGTAGGTCCAGAAAGTGCTGGCTTGATTTATTGAACCGAAGATGCATTCCATATCATTTAGTTACTCAACATCTTGAATGGTGAAAAATTTTCAAATTAGTTATCCCTTTTAAACGTGTCCCATTATGCTTATAAGAAGCTTATTTAAGCCCTGGCAGAAGCAGATCTCTATAAACCTCCTTTGCAGTATAAGGATTACAGACAGATTTGCTTTATTAGATAAGATGGTTGTAACTGTGCAGATCACAATAGTGTCTGGTGCACATTGATCGTTGGTATACAATAAAATTGTTCCTAAGTGTGCAAAGTGTAAAAAAGTCCATGGCTGCCCCATACTGTGAGAGGCAGGAAGCCAGGGCTGATTTACTCTTCCACAGTATCCTTCTTGCTGGTTTCCTGGCCTTCAAAGATGGGGTATTTGCTCTCAACCTCAGCCCATGTGGTCACACCGTTAGCAAGGTCTCGAACAATGTCAGGCAACTCGCGAACCTGAAATCAAAACACATACAAGCCAATCAGCACAGGAACTTGGTGACATTGTACAATACTACACCAAAGGTTGGTCACTCTTGTTCACATTACAACTGCAGAAATAATAACTGCATATATATTTTTCAATATAATTTGACAATACATACAAATACACCATAGCAGGCAACATTTCCCCCCAAAATGTTAAATTCAGTAAATAAACAGTAAGCATTCAAATGTGCAAACATTTGTTCTCTGTAGAAGCTGAGATAACTTCTTGGGATTTTCACTTGAAAAATCAATAAAAACAGTTTAATCAGAGATACAGAAATTTTGCATAAGACCATGGTGGCCCATTTTTCAGGCATGGATTAAGTTTTTCCTGAACTATATCTTTTCCATTCATGTCCATTCCTAATGCGTTGCAGTCCAGGGCAGCCAATTGCTGTCTGAAAAACCAGCCATAAAAACTTAAGGGATTAAAACAGTGAGTTTACCCTTTATTTTTAATTTGCCCCTAGACCAAACATCAATCACTCCAGCTTAAACAGGTTTCAGAATTTGCTGCAGACCTTTACTCAACTCAACTTATATAGCACTTTAAAAGCCACATGAGCTGAGCCCAAGTGCTGCACAGGGGAAAAAAAAAACAATATCTAAAAATCAATCAAAAACAGAACAAGGAACAAACACGCAGTAAAAAGCTACAGATCAATAAAAAGTAATAGAAAATAGGAAAAAAAAAAAAAAAAAAACTACTAAAATACTCATAAAATAAAGTCTCACGCTGGGTTAAAAGCCAAGGCATAAAAATTAGTTTTAAGATGAGCTTTAAAAATGGACAGTGATGAGGCCTGTCTAATATGTATTGGAAGGTTATTCCAGAATTCCATATTCCAAAACTTTACATCTCACTTGTATCTGCAGCAGAAGCAGAATAGTTGTATTACCTCAGCTCTGATCTGCCTCATAGAGTCTCGGTCTCTGAGAGTGGCTGTGTGGGGGTTCTTGTTGACTGTGTCAAAGTCAATAGTGATGCCGAATGCCACACCGATCTCATCAGTTCTGGCGTAGCGCCTTCCAATAGACCCTGAGGAGTCGTCCACCTTGTGGGATACACCATTTCTAGTCATGGCATCAGCTAAGGAAATAAGGTCAAACAGTCAAGTATTAAAATACATGAATTATTACTATACTGTTATGCTTTGATGAAGATAACTATCAGCTCAGGAATGTTAGAACTATATTATAGAATTGTGGTCCATTTGTCCAAAGTAAAAATGCTCTGGCCACTTTCAAACATAATAAAATGATTATTAATAGAAAAAGTTTAGTTTAAATGATAACTGATTATCCGTCCATCCATTACCCCACCTGCTTAATCCTTATCAGGGTCGCGGGTAGTCCCCTACCCCCTCACTGGGTACAGGGAATGGCATTATTCTATTATAATTGATTATAATCAAGTAAACTAATACTGATTATTTGAACAATAATTTGTTTAATTGTACCAGAAGAAAAAAAGATTTTATGATTCAATGAACATTGCCTACATCAAATACAAGTAAGGTCAGATATTCATCCCTCTAAAAATTATTTAGAGATTATGTCTATAAACTGGAGATGATGTATGTACTGCATACTCACATAATTCCCGCACAAACGGCATGAATTCCTGATTTTGGCTGAGGGGTAGGACGGAACATTTGTAGGGTGCTACAGTGGCCGGGAAACTGAAATACTGAAATAAAAAGCAACGTGTTATTTCCACAGTAGCACATTTGGGTGGGCAATCTGATGCTTTTTATTATAATCAGTCTTCAAGATGTCCACAATCTATGTTTAAAGAAAATCATAGAAATGTGGCATTTTATGTCCACTTACCTTTTCCAAAATTTGAATTTGAAAAGGCCATTTTTGTGTTGTTTACATTCTTTTCCTTTTTAGTTTTTATTTCAAATCTGAGTTCTGACAAAAATATTATATAACTGTATTAATTATGGACTTTTTTTTTTTTTATTAGTTTTTAAATTTTTAATTCATTGTTTGAAAACACAGAATGTATTAGAGATGTACCAATATGGAATTAAAGATAAATTATATTTAAAAGTATATAATTTGGATTAAGTCAATATCATCATTTGCATAAAAATATTGTTTTAATACTATATATACAGGGGTTAGACAATGAAACTGAAACACCTTTTTTTAGACCACAATAATTTATTAGTATGGTGGAGGGCCTCCTTTTGTGGCCAATACAGCATCAATTCATCTTGGGAATGACATATACAAGTCCTGCACAGTGGTCAGAGGGATTCTAAGCCATTCTTCTTGCAGGATAGTGGCCAGGTCACTACGTGATGCTGGTGGAGGAAATAGTTTCCTGACTCGCTCCTCCAAAACACCCCAAAGTGGCTCAATAATATTTAGACACAAAGACTTGCTGTCTTGGTCACAGATGCGCCAGCAAGACGTGCACCAACAATTTGTCCTCTTTTGATCTCAGGTATGTCACCCATAATGTTGTGTGCATTGCAATATACTATATAACTGTGCTCTTGCCTGCTAATTGGTGTACCTTGAATAACTACATGAACCCATATTGCACAATACAACTGTGTACTGATGACTTGCACTGAATGGAATCAGACAGGCATACTCCGGACAGTAGCTGCCGATAAGACAGCCTCAAGCAAACCTCCAAATGATCATCAGTCATAGTGGAATGATACTTGGACTTAATGATCTTCATGTGTGAAAAGGCTGACTCATAAATAAGTGGAGCTAGCTTAGCTAGTGTTTTGCAGCACTTGAGCAGTAATTCTGAATTATTTTGACAATAGTTAAACTTAGAGGCATGTAAATGGTGGCTTATCACAGACTGGTAGACACACAGACAAAGACTCACATGTTAATGTTTTAATGTAAAACCTCTGATATTAAAATATGTCTAGCTCACGTTTCACAGATACAACAAACGCTCAACATGATAATTTACAGTGGCAGGTGAACACGTACTGTTCAGACAGACGCTGTGTGAGGTAATAGCGGGGACGGCCAATCACAGGTTAGAAAGACATGGCACAACCAATCAATGAGCTTGTGGGCGGTCTAAAGTGATTTATGATACAGATTGAATGGCTCTGCTTGACCCAAGTGCTCGACTAGTCTCCCTGTATGTCTATCAAGTGACAAGTTTTATAGCGAGGACGGATGATAGGTTGACGTCTATTTTTTTAACGCCATGCGATCTACCCACAATACCTTTGTGATCGACCGGTAGATCACGATCAAAGTATTGTGCACCCCTGATATAAAATATTGTAGTTATGATAATGTTAACAATGTAAAATGAACATTACATTATAGACACAAATGGCAATTACAAGTTGCAGAGTTGCCAGCAGAGGATGCTGTGGAGATTAAAAACTGCATTTCAGATTGTGGAGTGACCATGTTTAAAAAGTCAGATTTTTTGGGAAGTTTGCCCACCACTAGTAGAACATATTTAAAAATAAATAAATAAAATAAAATAAAACAAACATGCACACCCACACGCGCAGTACAGAAGCAAAAGCACCATTGACCAAACCGACTCAGACTTACCGTTCTTTGCTCATCGCCCCCTCTGATACGGAATGTGTGCTCAAAAATAGAGTACATAATTCTGCCAATACCGAAGGAAGGCTCAATAACATTGGGGACGACCTCTTCAACTGAGGACAGAAACACAGTCTACATCACGTTTTCAACAACAGAAATTCATTGACACATTAATTCAGGTCACACTACAATTACACAGTGACTTACCTTCCAATACAGTAAAATGATCTTAAAATGTTTAAGACTTGGTCTTGGTCAGCATTATCTTGACCAAAAAATTACATTTCTTGGACCTCAATTAAAAAAGACTACAGAAAGGCATCCATGCAGGATGCTCACAGTTTACAAAAGAATGTGTGTGCGATCCTGGTACATTTTCTCTGAATTTTAGAGCTTTCTGAGAAATATTGTAAAACCATATAAAACTAGCATTAGCACAATATTGTTTTTTTCTTCTCACCATGCAAAGTTTTCTGGAACCTCTTGATATTCACCATGTCCTTTGTGAGTTTGAAGGTTTTGCCATCTGTCTCGATGGTGAATTCACTGTAGAGAGATTAGGAACAGAAGTTTTCAATAAGTTTAGAAAATGAAGTAAATCATATGAAGTGGATCACTGAGAAACCACTCAATATGCACTTGACAAGAACTCAATCGTTATGCTAAACAAATCTGGAGAGACAATCAAACATTTTAAATTAACCAAGCAAACAGGTAAGAGCCTCTCATTGGATATTTTTTATGGGTGATTATGTTTCAGCTGGCAACAGGTTATTTAACCCTAACTGATGCAGTGAGAAGCTTCTCATTTGCTAAACAACCATAAACAGACACATCCTGTGGTCGTGAATCTGTTTCAGAAGGGTCAAATTATTGGCATCAAGCAGAGAAAACATCTAATGAGATGCTGAAACTACTAAAATTGGGTTAAGAACTGTCCAACACATTATTGGAAGGACAGTTATTAAAATTGGAAGGACAGTCGGGGAAACATCTTCGAGGAAGGAACGTGATCGGAAAAAAACCTTGAATGATTGCGATTGGCAATCACTTAAACGTTTGGTGAAATCAAATCAGCACAATGTGAAGGGAACTCCATGGATTGGGACTAAACAGCTGTGTAGTCTTTAGAGTTGCACAAGGTATCGATAGTTCGATACTTGTTTGATACTACGACGCTTCAAACGATTCAATTCTGTAATACTCAATGCTTTCGATACTATAGCTAATACTAGTCAATGCAGCACGCGCAATTTAAATCACACACTCAAGCCAGCATTATGTTGTCATATTTGTGCCACAGCTCTGAGCGCACATGGATGTTTTGAGCGAGCAAGCAAATTTTGACACACACACGAAAACAATATTGAATACAAATCTCTCTTCCTCGCTCAAAACATCTGTGCACGCTCAGCATTGTGGCGCAAACATAACACCATAATAGAGCAGCACGAACAATATTGTTAGCATGACGTAGGGTTGCCACCCGTCCCGTAAAATACGGAATCGTTCCGTATTTGTAAATTAAAAGTCGCGTTCCGTACTGAACCGATACGGGATATGCTTTGTTCCGTATTTTTATCAAAGGGGGTGAAATAAGGTTGAACTGAGAAAGAACGATATGCGTGAATCTGCTGCTTTCTCTCTCAGTCCCTCTGTGAGTGATGGGTCGTTTGCGAACAAAAGGGCTCTTAGAGTCGACTCTTTGAAGTGAGTGATCAGTGCTGACTCGTGTCTGGGAGCCAGATTCATTTCCCCCTGTTGAAGTCACATGGGATTGGTCAGTTACACAATGTAACGTGGGGGTTGTCGCTATATTAGTATTAAAGAGCAAAGTTATTACGAAATAATCTGTAGACCATTGAATCTTAATAACATAAATATTATATATCTGTCGACAAAGTGAAATTTGACCATAAATCTGCTATGAACCAGAAGTTCCAATTGCAAATAATGCATGTGCACACACACAGAGAGAGAGAGAAGCTACAAAAAGACTCTCTCTGACAAAAACTCTCTATTTCTCTAAGTTTAAATAAATAAATGCACATAAAAAAACTAAATAAATAATTACACACACAAAAAAAAAATTTATAAATACTTTGTCATGAACAAGGACATATGTAAATTTATAAGAGGAATCTATTTCTACACTTCCATACATAAATTATTTGGATCACTTTTGAAATCCAAAACAGAAAACAAAAATTATCTTATTAAAATATATATTATCTTATTTTAAAAAAATCACTGAAACATGGTAATCAGTATGGAAAGTGTTGGGGGATATGTGATTTTTCTTTTTGCATGATACATGCACTACTGCCTGTATTGTAACCATAATTTACTTATTTTACTTTATTCTGCCCTATTCCTTTATTAATTAATGATCATTTGTGATGTAGTGAAATATGTGACCATGTTGCAGCCAGATACTTACTTTATATATATATATATATATATATATATATATATATATATATATTATATATATAAAATTATTTTCTCTTTGTTTTTGTTCTGTTCTTTCTGTAAAATGCAAAACTCTATAAACATATAATTTAGAAAAAAATAATTATTTCAGTTTACATTTCTACATTTATTTAATTTAATTCACTGTTGAATTGACATTATTTTATTACTAGCTTAAGCTAAGCAGCAAAAAAAGAAGAAAATCTTTAGATTTGGGAGCTGTAAGAGGTCTTTTTAAGTAAACCAAGCCAGAAGAGCCCATCACTAGTGTGAGTCGTGACCAATGACAGCGTTGTCTGCATTGCAAGATACATCTGAAAATGGTGCTAAAAAAAAAAAAAAATAATAAAAAAAAAAAAATAGCATCTACCGAAGGCAATTTTAGTCCGCTTTATAATGTTTCTATGACAGTGTAAGTTTTATTTATATAGGTGCAATATTCAAGCCACACCCACAACCCACAACGGAATCCCCCTCCCCCATATACACATAGATTCAGCAACATTATGTCACTAAAGAATGGTCAGCTGACCTGAAAATACTGAACGACCAAGTTATTCCATCAATGGATTTTTTCTTCCTTGATGGCACGGGCATTTTCCAAGATGACAATGCCAGGATTTATCAGGCTTAAATTGTGAAAGAGTGGTTCAGGGAGCATGACATCATTTTCACACATGAATTGGCCAACACAGAGTCCAGACCTGAACCACACTGAGAATCTTTGGGATGTGCTGGAGAAGACTTTGTGCAGTGGTCGAAATCTCACTGATTTTGTGGAAGTTATGGTAGTAAGTTGGAGTCAAACTTGGTAATATGATTAGCTTGTGTTAAAATAATTAACATGTTAATGGCGCTATAATAATAATGACTTATTTAACTTAACACTGATAGCACTAGTACTGATGCAGTGACCAAATAAGCAAATTATTGGATTGTTTACTGCTTATGACTACTTTATTTGAAATTTACTAACAAAATGTTTACATTTTTGGGAAGTGTAAGACTGTGGCATTTCATTCCTAACATTACATATCAACTGTAGATCACAGCATTGAACTGAGTTACTGCAAATTGAGGTCAAAAGTCATCATAATCTTGGGAAAAAAAAAAAAAAAAAAAAAAAAAAAAA
>BRDA01091406.1:17816-31075 GCA_036984385.1 Crenuchus spilurus
AAAAAAAAAAAAAAAAAAAAAAAAAAAAACGCTGCAAGATCCCACGATGATGAAACTTGAGATTTAGGGTAGATTTAGATAATCAAAAAATGATAACTATTGCAACATTACATTTTTGCCATAATCACCCACTCAAAAATGCACTCACCCATTTTCACTGAGCAGCTTCTCCTGATCTGTGATATAACACTCATCACAGGCACCAAGGAACTCCATGACCAACTTTGCTTCCTTCTTGTATGCCTTGCCAATGGCTCCTTTGTTTGGTTCAAACTGGACAACATTTACAACTTTGTGTGATGCAGTTAAGGTCATTTACATGAACTATGGATTAGCAGATTTCACAGAAATGTAACCTTATAGCCAAAAGGAATTCAATGCTGTTTGCTTTAAGATCTGTCTGGTCAAGGATATGGGTTCCTTCAGAGGTTTCTCAGCAACCAGGGGGACCCTAGTAGCCCGGGCATGGCACAACAGATCATAGCATGAACGATCAGCACATCCCACAATTTCAATCCAGCCCTAAAAGACAATGTAAATATTAAGACATGGTGCTCAAGGATGATTAAATCAATCATTTAAAACCTGCAAAAACATACATAGGAGGTTTTGGTCTCAGCGTCCCAGCAGTCACAGGCGTAATGGGCCATCTCATTGTCCATGTGCTGCCGAAAGCGCAGTTTGTCCTTGGCCACACCAACTTTTATCAGGTAGAGGTAGATCCTACCGATGAAGTAGCCCAGGACAGAGTTGTTGATAACTCCCTAAAGAACAAGAGAGGAACCATTAAACATCTGTCAGTCTTGTGTAAGATCAGGCCTTGACTTTGTTCAGCAAGTTTGGCCAGCATGTAAGCTGGTGTGTTGCTTAAAAATTATATGCTGGCTTATTACATTTTACCAGTTACCTCAGTTAGGTATTCTATGCAAAATATCTTACATTTATATTTGCAGGCGTGCCAAATGAGCTCTGTATTAGAGATGCACGAGGCATCTATGTTTTTTTTTTTAATACTACTGTGCTTCAAAATATCTGATTCTGTAGTACTCGATGGTTTTAATACTATAGCTGGTACTATATTCAAATCAGCATGCACAATTTGATTCACTTATTCAGAATATTGATTCAGAGCATCTGAATCAAATTGCACGTGCTCTGAATCAGTATTCTAAATAAATGAGTCAAATTGTGCATGCTGATTTTACTCAAATGGGCGACACACTCAAGCCAGCTGGAGCATTACATTTGTGCCACAATTCTGAGCACATGCAGATGTTTTGAGCGAGCAAAAAGATTTTTGCATGCACATGAAATCAATATTGTATACAAATTTGTGGTACAAATATAACATCATAGAGTAGCGCAAAACAGGTGTGTCCAAATATAGCAGAAATGAAGACGGAAAGACGATGCTGGACTGGTTTTCCCTGGCGGGGTTCACAAATGTTCTCTCACATAAGCGAATTGTAGAAAAACTGGCTCAAGGAGTGAAGTGTTGAAATATTTTGCCTACATCGCTGATGAAGACAGAAGCTTTCAGACACAACAAACCCAGTATGCAAACAATGTTATAAATGTCTCCAGTGATAAGAGGCAACAGCAGTAACTTGACTATGCATTTGGCCGAGAAGCAGCCCGACCTCTACAAACAGCTGAAAACTCAATCGTTTAGTAAAGTTAATGGCCAAAGAGTTCTTAAGTGGTTAGTGAAATATTTTGTTTGTAACTGTTTACATTGGCGAAAAACTAATTACTCTTCTTCACATGTGAACTCATGATGATGCTCACGTGTTCACGTTTCCATCACAGATAGGCTGTAAAGCATGTAGACTACCTAATCAGTCAATTTAATGTTGCTGATTTTAAACGGTAAAATATTAGTGTTTAAAACAGAGCAGTAATTATAACAAATTATCATTGTTCATCTCACTCTTTTTTCCCCTTACTCAAAAGTCAACTTCCACCACTCCTTCAAGTTCATCCAGTCAGACTACCATTACATCTGTGCTAGAAAGACAAGCGAGGAATCTTAAACAGGCAAAGAAACTCCCCAACATCTAATTACAGAATAAGAAAGGTCATGTTTAAAGTACGTATTATATAGTAATTTTATTGCTTTATTTAGCAAGGTTTAATTTTAATTAAATTTTTAAAATCAATCTGATTTTTCAGTTTTAAATAAACAATTTAATTGTAGACAAAGGAATTACTTTATATTTTTGCCAAAGTATCATTTTGGTAACAAGAATTGCAATACTACGTTTAGTTTTTAGTTAAAATTGTGGTATCGTGACAACTCTACCCTAAATGTTCATTTCTACAGAAACAATATAATGTATTGGCAAATATGAAATTATCACAATTTCTTATAGGATTAAGAATTACATTTTATAAATACACTTGGCATACAAATGTAACTGACAATTACTCGTAGTAGTAAAGCACAGAAATAAAAGGCAACGTATTAAACATCCATAGAGCATTCCAACGTTGTAGTAGTTGTATCAATATCATCATATCAATGCAACGTTTATACTCCTAGATGAAAGCCATATTGACTGCTAACCTGTTCCACTGCATCCCCGAGCCTCATAATCTGGGCTGACTGCCCACTGGTCTGCGCTTTGGAGGAATATAGCAAGATCTCCAGGTCAGCCACATTGGAGAATTTGGAATGAACCTTTTCATTCGGGTCAACAAAGTGCTCAATCTCAGCCATTGTAAACTCTCTAAAAACAGAGAACCATCAATCACATTATTGATCTCTTTTTTTGAGACACAACAGTCAATTCTAGTTCAGAAAACCCACCTGACACGAATAAGGCCCGAGCGAGGTGAGATTTCATTCCTGAAGGAGTTTCCGATTTGAGCCGCTGCAAATGGCAGCTTGCCCTGGTTGAACTCCAACAGGCGTTTGAAATTAAGAAAGATTCCCTGAGCAGTTTCAGGCCTCAGATAGCTGCAGAAGAATTAAAGAATGAAAGAATAAGCTAAACAGACCTTAAGTCACTTAACTATAAAGACTCATTTTATAAAAAGAATAACTCTGACCATCTCACAGCTGTCTTTACTCACCCTGGCATGTTCCCACCAGGTCCAATGGACGTCTGGAACATCAGGTTGAAGGAGATGGGTGGTGTGAGATCATTTCCTGTGCTGGGCGACTTCACGTTGTATTGCACAAACAGGTCAGCCAACTCCTGTTGAGTGTAGTTGTCCATCTGCGGAGAGCAGCAACAAAGCATCAGACAGCACCATAAAACTTCCCTGTTTCCACAAACATGGTCCTTGTGCTGCACTGACTGGACAGAACAGAATTGAACTGAATACAGTCCTAATCATGAAGTGGGAGATACCTGAGTGATGACACTTTCCATTTCTTCCTTCTTTTCTGCTGTACATTTCTTGTCACTCATCAGCTTCTGGAGATGAGCTGAGATAGTGCAGAATACAGAAATTAATGTACAGTACTACTCAAAAGTGTACAGTCACCCAGAATTTTCTGACATCACTTATTTCAGAAGAATGTTTTAGCCATTAAGACTGATAAAATCCACAAATGTTGTTGCTCCAGACATTCAGTCTTCTACAGTAGAAGGTTAAGATAGGACAGTGTCACTGCTGTTTAGTTCAGATTTGAGACAGTGAGTTTACAGGCTTTAGTAGTGTTTCTGCCCGATGTGCAAAATATATGTGCTAAACAAGACAACAGGGGGTGTAAGAATAGGGTTAATATGAACTAGCATTAGTACCATAGCAAATTTTTTTTTTTTTCAAACAAAAATTGTTTCTAGTTGAAAAAACTTGCACAAGATCTTGTAAAACGTGTTTATTGAGGCTGACTTTGGACTAATAACTCATCTTTTCTTCCGAAATAAAAGTATGCGTTGGCAGATAAAATTCTACGTACAGTGTAAACAGAAAGATGGACACACCTTTCAAAAGATGATCAGCACGAAAACACTCTCCATTCTTGACATCTTTCACCATGTAGTCAGCGAACTTATCCACATGCCCTGAAGTCCTTTAAGAAACAGAGCATTAGAGAACATGTAGAAAATAATTTCATCACAAACAAACTTTCCTTACAGTACGTCAGCAAGGCTGACATCTACAAACAAAGAGAGCTATACTATACAGCCCTATACATGATGCACCACAAACTACTGACAGCTGCCAAACACTCACTTGAGGACAGGCTCAGGGGTCAGCATGGTGCAGTCAATTTCCAGAATCTGCTCCTCCTGGATGAAGTGCTGTCTCCAGGCCTGCAGAATGTTGTTCTTCAGAGCACAGCCAACAGGTCCAAAATCGTACAGGCCACTCACACCTAATGTACATCAACCACAAAGGAGAAACATTGGTATGCACACAGACTGGAACTCTGTCCTTGGCTTAGTTAGGGTAGTGTGTGATGCCCTGCCATGCTCCCGGTGACCAGGTTTAAACCCTGACCAGGTTTAAACAGATGATGATGGCTGGATGGCATGCGCACAGAAATTACTCATTTATTACCATTACAATTCAGCACTCAATAGCCCAAATAATCACCATTAGGTTTCATCAATATAAACACGGGTTTCTATTCTCAGTTCACAATTTTTACTTAATAAATATAAAAACAAATGTGTTACTAATTAAGTGAAACGCTGGGCTATTTTGGTGTATGTTTAGATTCAACTCCACAAATTATAAAATTTACAGAGAATAATTTACAATTTGATTCATGATTCTGGATTAGCAATAAAATACTTGATGTTTTGAGCAAAATTTAAATGCAGTAAAATGATGTTCCATGTCATTAGATATTATACTACTCAGACTGGAGATGGGGAAGGACATGAAAGTGCTTTGAGTTCAACAACTGCTTGGGATGGACAATGAATGACCAATATACGGTTTACCAATAAATGGAAAAACTGAATTATTGCTTTCAGTCCCCATATATTGTACTTACGGTATAACTGACCATTTAAACAAATATTTTTGTTCTATTTTTACCGTGAACAGTGGGAAATTTCCTTCATATAGAGTCCTACTCTGAGTCCCTGACATGCTGCATACTCTGACTCGATGCAATACCTATAATGGAATTTCATTTTATGTTACATTACATCTGTGCATTACGTTACAGTAAGTTTGAATAATCAACATGATAGGTTCTAGCTGTGTTTCCATGTAGTTTTGCATTATTTTTAAGTTGCGGTGGATAAATGTACAGATATAGGTATTTCACATCCAATATTATAACTGATAATTGTTGAGTTTTTGTCTATGTTGTGAAAGATGAGCGTTCTACCATAGCTTTATCTATACAAATAAAAAACTAACCAGTTGCGCTCAGATACATTTCATTTTCACATGAGAAGTGTAGAAGAAAAGTGTAGAAGATTGCACAAAGCTGTTAACCTAGATGTACTTTAAAGAGATGAGTCTTCAGACCACAGCAGAAGGAAATGAAAGACTCGAGTGTGAAGGTCAAGAGGAAGTTCATTCCACCAATGAGGGGCAAGACTCTAAAGCTGTAACTTTTCCAATTCAAGGAAGGACACGTCAAGAGCCCAAAAGTGGACTACTTAAAATGGTGTGCAGGTATGCAATTCTGGACCAAGACAAAGGCAGCGATTCCAGTTTAGTCACTGATTCACTAACAATAGAATTTAACTGCATAATATAGATTTATGAAGCTTCCAATACCGACTGATTGCTCTCCGCCAACAAATAAGAAACCAGGCAGCAACTTGTGGTAGTGGCAGGGTTAAACATCAGCAAATTTAGTCATAAT
This sequence comes from Crenuchus spilurus, assembly GCA_036984385.1. Taxonomy (NCBI): domain Eukaryota; kingdom Metazoa; phylum Chordata; class Actinopteri; order Characiformes; family Crenuchidae; genus Crenuchus; species Crenuchus spilurus. The sequence continues at coordinate 23,602 of BRDA01091406.1, forward strand.
TCACCGCTATCTGTGCAATAATGTAATACCATGCTATCTCTCACACTAAAATAACATCAAGGAAGTCGTGAATTAAATCATACCTCCATAAATGGCAAACGCTTGATCATAAAAGAACCGTCTCTTGAGAGTGTCCTCCATCTTAGTTCTGTCCACTATGTCATCTTTGGGCTGCAGGGAGAGTTCCTGTAATAAAATAATAAACGTTTGGTAAATCCTCTTGTTGTGTATTCAGAGTGGGACGTGTTGACAGTCAACAAATTCAACTTCAGGTTAAACTGCTATTACTTTAATTAAATGACTATTCAAGATATAGTTAACAATTCAGAGTCATTTCTTTCTTATTTAGGTACATACAAACAGGAGGCTGACACGTCTACTCAGGTTGTTAATTTCTGTCTATTATCAACTGCAAATTATGGATTTTCCTTAAAATGAACCCTGTGCCACATCTTTTTGCTCAAAAAAGGCATTAAAAAAGTAAATCACTGAAGAGTTGATTTTTAGCAATTCTTTACGGATGTCTGAATATGTTCCAAAGGACATAATGTGTCCTATTTTAAGCTTGTACAGTGAGAATTTCCTTCTTACAGACCCCACAGTCCCCTCTGCTGGCTGCCCACTCTGTGACTCCCTGTAACGGCCACTGAGGCCATAATGTAACACATTAATAATTCAATAATACACTTCAGGGTTTTGTAATAATGAGATGTTCAAACTGGATGTGCTAGAGACGAAGAAGATCAGTGCACCAGGGCCAATATCTCAGATTATAGCACAACCCTCCTGTGTATTATTGTGAATACACCACAGTTCTGTTATCACTGTTAATTGTTAGATTTTAAGATAAAGAGGACAGAAAAAAAGATCAACATTCCGTGAGATAAAGTAGTTCCTCTATCAGACCCTCCTCTGCATCATCATCACGTCATAATAGTGGATGAACATTTCTCAATAACTGTTTAATATACAGACAGTAAACACAGACATACTGATGTTAAAGATGTTTGTGCAAATTGAGCATCTTTCATTAAACACCACTCACAGCTGATTAGAGGTTCATTCATATCTCTGTATAGTTCAGCTCTTAACTCAGTGAAGCTGCTGCTGGATTCATTTCATTTTTGTTGAGGATACCGAACTGACTTAAGAATGATGGGGGAAAATACCTAGCAGATGGGATGGGCTAATTCGTTTACTACTACTATTACTACTACATAGAGAGGGGGAAAAGAAAGAAGGAGGAGGGAAAAAAAAAAAAAAAAAAAAACACACACACACCTTTTTGAGCAGGCGGTGGGGTAGGGGTGGTATGTTTATGTGCCGGAGTAACAGCTTCTATCAGAGTGCCGTTACTGTACAATATCAGAACTCCTAAAACATCTCAGTCAAATAGATTGGGGGGTTGGAACTAATTGTGGTATAATAACGTAAAAAAAATATAAATGTATTTATCATTCAACTGTTGATTTTTGGTTGCAATTCTTTACTGTTGAACAAGAGGAACTGTTTTGTGTGTCAGTTAGGCTTCTCTTTCTGGGAAACATTTTGGCGCAAAATAAAAAACACCAAAAGGCAGAGGTGTAAGCAACAGCTGAATTTAACAACAAACTGCTGAATTTAATTAAATCAAAGCTGGAGAAAATCAGGACAAAATGAGACGAACTAAAATGCAACTGAAAAATAGATTCATGATTGAAAGTAGATTCATGATTAGTGACAGTAAAAGTATTTCAGATTTTTCAAAAGTACAAATACATCAAATGCATGTTACTGGTTAATGTGAACAGCTCCATCTCTGGTTAAATCTAACCTTGGCCTCAAGCGTCCTCTTCCTAGCCTTGAGCTCTGCCACAGCTTTGGTCACATCCACCTCAGGGGCATTTTCAGCTTTCATTTTGCGCACCAGTTCGCCCTAAAGAGAAGAAGCAGAAGGTTTAGATTAAACAAAGGCACACTGGCTCAAACATTACTCCACCTCTGTCCACCTTAAAGGAGGGCAACAAGTTACTTATCATCATTGTCAACATCATGACTACAGACTGATCATATAGGGATGTTTTTTCAGGACTAATATGGAGAGTGATTATTAGTAATCAAGGACACCGACTACCAGTATTCATTTACCATAAACTTGATATCTGTAATGTGAACAAGGATTCAACTCTTACATCTTACATTAAATTAAAATTATATTAAAACATAATAAATGTATCTCTCTGAAATTTAGACAGTTACCAAAAGCACTAAAAACAAGTTTGATAGGCTTTACTTGACACAGTCCACATTTCTAACATTCAAATAGTGCTGTGGGTGAGATATAGGGCCTAAAAAATTAAAGAAGTGTATTCATTTCAATCAGGTTTGTATGATTGCAAGCAATTATAAAAAAAAAAAAAAAAAAATTATTTATATATATATATATATATATATATATATATATATATATATATATATATATATATATATATATACATACACACACACACACACACACGTACACACACAATAAGCTTTCCTGGACATATTTAATATTTATTCAGAACTCTGAATAAGTCTTTGTTTTTTTTTTGTTTTTAAAAAAAGAGCACAATTAAGCATGTTTCATTGGATTTAGTGCAGTGTGGTTGTGAAACATTGCACTTGTGTTTTTAAAATAACATTAATATAATGAATCATTAAAACACTACAGCCCAACTCACAATCCATCTATTTGTGTGAATGAGTGAGATAATACAAGAGAAAATGAGAGAATAAGAAGCAAAAGAGAAAGAATGAGAGGACAGAAGAAAAAGAAAGAAAGAATGAGAGGACAGAAGAAAAAGAAAGAGAAAGAATGAGAGGACAGAAGAAAAAGAAAGAGAAAGAATGAGAAGACAGAAGAAAAAGAAAGAGAAAGAATGAGAAGACAGAAGAAAAAGAAAGAGAAAGAATGAGAGGACAGAAGATGAGAGAAGAAAAAGAAAGAGAGAAGAGAATGTGACGAGAGAGCCCAACCCTGTTGTTAGCCTCCCTCTCTGTGTCTCTGAGCTCATAACGTGGCACTGTCAGACTGAGCTGTTACAATAACTTTAACCTGTGACAGACAGGCGATTATACAGCAGCTTCATGTCTGACGGTGATAAGTGCTGATGTTTGTATCTGAACAGCTCATTCAGGACCTGGGTAACGTGGTCAGTCAGCTAAATGATTCGTGCATTCAGAGAGGCCGGCAGGTCTGAAATATTCCAGATGTTGTGATTATTCAAACCTTTTCTACTGTCGAGTTAAAGCACAAAGTCTACTGTTAGCATTCCGCGGACTTATTAAGCTTTTACCGGACACTGACAGTTACCTGCTCTTTCACCGCTTGCCTCAACGGAGCAAGGATCTCCTCGACGTTTCCGTCCATGTTTTGTCCTTCACAAAGCTCCAGCCAGCGGCTTTTCTTCTGTTTCTTGCCCAGGCAGGCGGAGAGGGAGAGCGGGGAGCAGAGAGGTGTGCGGCACGGCTGCGGGACGACTCTGCGGGCTGAAGGCTGTATGTAGGTCCGCAGCACTGATGTAGCTCTCCGCAGCAGCAGCAGCATGAGAGCAGTGCAGTCAGTGCATGATGAAATCGAGGGAAATAAGTAAACATACGCTCGAGTCCTCTGAACGCCAACACTTTCGCCATTCTGCACACGTGGAGGCCGCGCTCCAATTCAAGCGATTGTCGTTCACTAGCACACTTTACTAGTCCATACAAATCTGACCCATTCTAGCTAACTTTGTTTTCAAATTAGTTGGGGACAGTATATATCAAAGTTATTCACATTCATTAAAATATCATTTTAATTGTTTTTTAATTGCTTGTTTTTTTAAACATTTCTAAGAAAATTCAGCGACTACACGGAATATACAACGCATATGCATTTACTAGTAAACGTACAGTAACCTATAATACACATAACATAACGCAAATTAATTTACACATATCTATTAAATAACATTGTGGTGCTTAGAAATATAACGATTACGTTTTACATAAAGTTCATGAGATGATTAAACAGTTCTACACACTAGCAAGGTGTTCTACCTATAACACTACTGCGCATATTGGGACGTAACCCGAGAGTAGTTGTAATGACGGTTTGTAGGATTGGCAGATTCGTCACAAAACGACCGCTTTAATACAGAGAAAATATCTTTAAAACTTTAAAGGGTTAAGGAAGAAAAATGAAGAAATTTATTCAGTCTCACGTTTTCCTTAAAAATGCATGTAATATAACAAGGTGCTTTGTCCATGTTTTGTATATTATCTGAAAGCCTTCATGCAGTGCATTTTCTCCATTAAAACGAAAGTAGAACATATTCTTGCTTAAATATCACAGCGGTCACACAGAAAACCACAAATAAAATACAAAGAAGCAATGTTAGGAGGCATCAACAGGCTACTGTTTGTCTAATGACAGACAGCAGGAGGTGAAATGAGAACGTTCAGTCAGACCTGATATTCTAAACCACGTGTTAAGTATACTGTTAGTGTTATAATTAGGGGTCCGATATTGTATAATTATGGGAACCCTGTTGTAATTGTTCTGGCTATTATTATTATTATTTTGTGCCCTAAAATGAATGTTAGTAAAACTGGTAAAACAGATATGTTAGTAGCTGATGTGTGGTGGTGTTTTGCTCTGGAGGACAGTAAACAGGTCGGTGGACTGTACATGATCAGGTGAAGGTGATTAAATGCCAGCTGGCTGCTTTTACTGTTTTTACAAATGCGTGAGTATATGAGAAAAGCCAAGACTGTCTCACTCACTAGGCATGAGTACAAGCAAAAAGACACATGAAATCTGATCTGACCGCATGTCCACAGGTCAGATACGTATCCGATCTAGGACCACATATGTAGGTTACTCAAATCTGATTTGAAAAATGATTGTCCATTTGGTGTTTTTTAAGAAGAAAATTCTCAGCATTAAAGCAAGCATACAGAGCCCAACCAATCATGTCAGAACCAGGAAATGGCAATCAATGTAATACTCTTAGTACTTTGAATGCAATCAATAAATCAGAGCTGCATACTATTGTGTCTCAGTTAAAATCTGACATGCCTCCTTGATCCAATTCCAACATCCTTTTTTAAATGCATGTTTAATAGTCTCTGCATTGTGATCCTGATCATAATAAATTGATAATTTTCCAGACCCACTTAAGATTGCTGCTGTCAAACCGATACTGAAGAAAAATAATTTGGACACTTCCGTTTTAGGTGATTTTAGGCCAATCTTCAACATACACATTCTATGCAAACTTATAGAAAAGGTAGTATTCCAGCAGCTAAATGATTTTCTGCTTCATAGTGATATATTGTGGCGCCGGGTGGATAGAGAAGTCAGAAAAGAGGCTCATACTGGAAATTAGCTTTTTATTAGCTCTTTCACAGAGTGTAATTTCCACACTTTTCAAGCGTGACTGTATGCGCCCTATGCGCCAGGGCTTAAACTGCAATGTGCTTTACAGTCATGGTGAATCTTTTACTTTCCACAAAATCCCCAAAATTGTCCCCAAAGCATTCCCAACATATAACTGGATATTAACCCAAACCTAAACATCTTTACTCATGAAAACAAGAACATAAACAGACATAAAGGGCCGATGCTGGCGTTTCCCAGCATCCCTTTGCCCGTAAGTGGGCGGAGTCCTACCGTCCATATCACCTCGCCGTCACACAGCCCCCCCCCCCCAGAGTCAGTCGTCCCGGTGATGGTGTATACCAGAGTCAACAACAAATTCAGTCAAGTGACGGGGAGGTCTGCGGACCCTCCGAGGCCGCGGTGCAACAGATGGCCCAGAAGTGGCGGCGTCAGGCGCAGCGGGGGGGCTGGGAGGCAGAACTGCCTCAGTGTCCATCCGTTCGTTTACCGTAAGTCCGCCCTCGCCCGCTGCACCTGGCTCAACATCCTGTGCCCACCACTGGCCAACGTGGTCTGCGGCATCCGATTCCAGTTCAGCCCGCAGGGGAGAGTCAGTTGTGCAGGCCACGTTGCTTCCTGGCTCTTTGGGTCTGTATGGAGCCAGACGGTCTCTGTGGACTATAACCCTTTATCTGTTACCAACCTTGACCCTGTACACTACCTCACTGATCCTACCAACTATTACACACGGCCCTACCCAGTTGGACTGAAGCTTCGGGCAGAGGCCCCTTTTGCGTTTTGGGCTGAACAGCCACACTCTCTGGCCTTCCGTTAACACCCCCCCAACACAATGTGTGTCATATGCACGTTTCTGCTTCATGCTTGCAGCGGACTGTGAGTCCCTCGCTGCGTGGTGCACATCGCGCAGCTTGCCGAGCAGATCCATCACGTATTGAGGGCCCGGCTTGCAAACAGTCCGTGCCCGGAGGCACACCAAAAGCCAAGTCAACAGGAGTGCGCAGTTCTCGTCCAAACATCATGCAGGCTGGGGTGAACCCTGTGGACTCCTGCACCGCGGATCTGCACGCGAGCAGTACCACCGGTAATCGCTTGTCCCAGTCCCGCTGATGTTTGCTGGTTACCATAGCTAATTGTGTGGCCAGCGTTTTATTGAACCGCTCGACCAAACCGTCCCCCTGCGGGTGTAGAGGTGTTGTCCTGGTCTTTTTAATCCCCAGGGCCCGACAGACCTCAGCCATTGTTTCAGCCTCAAAGTTGCGGCCCTGATCGCTATGGAGGCTCTCTGGGACCCCAAACCGGCAGAAAAACTCATCCACCAACACACGTGCTGTGGTGGACGCACTCTGATCCGGGACCGCATAAGCCTCCGGCCACTTTGTGAAGTAGTCCATAGCGACCAGGACGTACTTATTACCCTCGTCCGTTAATGGGAACGGTCCCATTACATTGACAGCCACCCTCTCCATAGGGGCGCCTGCTCTCATGGGCACAAGTGGCGCTCTTGGTCTACACTGTGGCCCCTTCTTTGCCGCGCAAGTATCGCAGCAGTGCACATAAAGTTCCACATCCCGCCTACAGCCCGGCCACCAGAACCGCTGCCTAAGCCGCTTTAAGGTTTTTGCTACCCCAAAATGGCCACTACCTGCCGCCCCATGAACTGACCGCAACACTGCATCCTTCAGACGTGATGGCACCACTGCCTGCAGGGTGGACGACCCTGTCCCCGGCTCCAACCAATCTCATGACCGTCGCTACGGGACCTAGGGGCAAGATCAAGTCCCAATCGGGTGCCTGTGCCTTCTCCACCTGTCTGACGCACCAGCCAACCTCCCGGTCCATTAGCTGGGTTTCCCTAAACTGCTCAATAGGTACGGGCTCTATGTCTTCTGCATTGGGCATGTGATGCGTCGCTAATACAGCGCACCGCCTGTACTCTGCATTGTCCTGCTCGATCCTTGAGCAGTGCTTGCATGCCCTGTCGATGCATGGCCTGCGGGACAATGCATCTGCGTTGCCGTGGACCCTTCCCGGCCGGTGCTCTATTGTAAAGTTAAAATCTTGCAGCTTGGTCAG
>BRDA01091415.1:0-15000 GCA_036984385.1 Crenuchus spilurus
CTCTCCGGTCCCCTTTTTTGAAAAGTGGGACCACCACCCCAGTCTGCCACTCCAGAGGCACTGTCCCAGACTGCCATGCGATGTTGCAGAGACATAAATGTCTTAAATGTCCACTATATTCAATTTAGTTGAGAAATGAGCAGGGGTGCATTTCCCGAAAGCGATTGAACTTACCGATTTACGAACAACTTTAAGAACGACGTAACTTTAAGAACGCGATTTTTCTGACTGTTTCCCAAAAGCCTTCTTATCTTCCAAACTTACAAACGAGTCCCTACCCATGTAACATCGAATGTTAAACTAACATTCTGGTATCGTTCTTACATGGTTCTGTTAAATGACAACGTTCCTTGAACGTTCTTTGAAGGTTTTGACTAAAGTTTGAACAAACCTAGATATAGCGTTCCAACCTAACGTTAGCCTAACAATGAACGAATGTTCCCTGTTTGCCACCTGACCGGGTGTATAATAGTAATAACATTAAGGGAAGGTTCAAAGAACGTTCTAGCCTAATGTTCACGCCTAACGTTCTGATAACCAAACAAGAACTCCACACCATAACGTTCAGTAAACGTTAGCATAACCTAAATGGAATGTTTTCACAATGTTCTTGCAACGTTATTTTGTTAGCTGGGTTAGCGTTAAGAACGTTTTGGGAAACACACCCCAGTCTGATGAAATGATGTTCTCTTATTAAAAATGCATCCTCAGTGATGGGAAATGCTCTAACCAAGTGATGGTGGGATTATTTTGTGCCTTTGAGAATGTATATAAATTATATAAAAAATCACATTTTGGCTAAAATTTCCTAGTAAATAAACATTTTGGGGGTTGACTCTAGGGGAAAACACTTTAGACAGTATGAAGATGTTAAATTCAAACATGTGGAGTTTCTTTAAGAAGAATGAACCTGGATTCTTCTGGTATTGCTCCTTTTTGACACATTCCTTTCCTTCCATTTATAATCAGTGTTTGGTGGTCTGGTTTTTAGGGATCTGATCTTGTGACCAGAAGGTCGCCGGTTCGATCCCCGGGCAAGTCATGACTGAAGTGCCCTTGAGAAAGTCACCTAACCTTCAACTGTTCCTTGGGCACCATGGAGAGGGCTGCCCACACCTTCGGGCAAATGTTCTCACAACCTAGTGTGTGTGCTTCACTGCATGGATGGTTTACAGTGGTAACCCTACTTACGAGTTTAATCCGTGCAGGAGCCGAGCTCGTTAGCTGGTTTGCTTGTTAGCTGGATGCATTTTCCCCATAAGAATACATGTAAAACTGATTAATCTGTGTCAGCCGGCCAATATACAGTATACTTTAATATGCTAAATAATGTGTTTATATGGGTTTTTAAAACATAAATGAGACGATGACGCTCGTGTAGGCTGGCTGCTATTGAGGACAGGAGGACGGGCGTACGTGTATGACATGGTTACACTTATCATATGAAAAGTAAAAGTAAAATTTATCTAACTTTCTTGTTCACTACCTTTTGCTACCTTAGCGTCACTTTCACTTTTACTGGACAGCGGTCAAAGGTATTGACTGACCTTTTCTTCTATGGTAGCATTTAGGAGATGCCAAGACTGCAGTGCCCCTAGCGGTTTGGCATAGTTGAACAAATTTACGCTACTTGTTACTTGGAATTTTACTCGTTTCCTGGAACAAAAATATTCCGAGATCTCGACTTGTTACCTGGAATACTCGTTAGTAGGGTTACCACTGTAATTCCTTTGTGTGCAATCACATTGATGAGCCATTGTTTCTTTGAATGTATCTTCATACAGTTTGAGTAGAAGTTACTCTGTGTGTGTTTAGGCCTTCCTGCACAATCTGTATCTTCGAAGCATGAAACTGTCATCATGAAAAGCCAGCCTTAAGATGTTTTTGCCTGTGTTCCTAACTGTTCTAGGAAATCACTCTTAAAACGATTCTACTTACATTTTTATTGGCTGAATGTTACAATTAAAGGACAAAAACACACTAAAAATCCATCAAACTGTTTTTATTCATTCTTTTCAAGTTTAACTTTTCAAGCATTTTATATAATTGTGATTATTTATCATCGATCATGCCAGATATTGCATACACAGTTGTATTGTATTGAGTCTTTGAGCAGGTCATTACTGCAGTATTTCAGAAGGTGGTTGGTATTGATTTGAATTTGCAAAGAGGATCAAACTGGAGGCATCCACAAGTGCTCAAGTCGGTTTCCCAACATCACTGCTCATAAGCGAGGAGAGCAGTCTCTTTGGAAACTCTGTAACACGTTTGTGCTTTCTGGCCACTGGACTCTGATGATGACCTCACTCATCCTTTACTGCACAGGTATGATAGTGTTGATGGAGTGCAGGATCCTCCAGATTGACTGTAAAATATTCTGTACTGTCCCTAGTAGGGAAAAAAAAAACAATAATGCATTCTGAACATAGCAGAGTGCGATGACTTATAGTCACTGAAACTTTAAAAAAAGTACAAATTTAATCTTACATGATGCAGAGGTGTGCAGGGTAGCTTAAACCCATACATAACCCTTAAAAAGCAGCAGACCTGATCAACATATGAAGTTTTTCAGGCACTTATAGCTGTACTTTTTGTCTAAAATAATATAATAAGCCTTATAAGTAGGAGGTTACGGATGCTGTCTCCAGCACATCATAATGAAATCAATGTGACTGACTATAGTTTATATAGTAGATTTCTTTCCTCACAAATATGTCTGAGCAGAAGTACCAGTATGACTGTTTAAAAGCACATTTTCAACTTAAAAAGTGGTTGTACTGTCTAAAAATGTCACTTAAATGAATGCAAACATGTAAATGCAACACCCACCTCTGCTGATATGTATCAAAAGCTACACATTTATTGGCAAATGTAGACCTACGGTCAGCCGCTTGTGCTCCTCGGGCCTTTGTTGGGAACTCACAGTCCAGTCAAAAGCCTTGAGCCTCTCTCACTCTCTGAGTCCAGAAGCTATGTTGATTCTATTTCTGAGATGGGTAGGCATTCTTACTATGCAACCTGGATTACAGGACAGTGTCCTAGAACAGAGGAAAAGACGAGCATTTGAGATTTTATTGGAATATCTGATTTGTTATTGCAGTGCCTGGTCAGCTTATATCCAGGGTGACAGGATTTCAGGGGCCATGTCTGAGTTACGTAACTGAGGTTGTTGTTGCTGGCTACAGTCAGAGCATTGAGTTCCAAAATATTTACCCTTTTTCTAAAATCTTACACTCATTCAGCTGTGCTTGGTTAAGTTAAATGGAAGTAGTTAGTAGTTAGCAATTATAGACATTCTGTAGTATCTCAATATATCTCAAATGAAGTGAAAGACATTTACTGTTTAAATTAAAAATTCAGCCAATTCAAAGCCATAAAACCCACTGAAATCCAGTTCACAACAGGCATGTGGTAAGGGGAAAGTTAATTACACTTAGAAAAGGTGGAACATTGAGCGCTAATGTTTTGTCATCATTCTCTCGGTTGTCTGTTTTGATTCTACGTGATAACGTGTCCTTGTCTTCTCTAAGCTCTTCCTTTTTCACTTTCTATGCCTGAGGCACTTCACTCTCTATTTCTTCAGGAATTGGCATGTCTTTGCCCGTCCCTATGACTAGACTCATATATGAGACTGCTATTAAAGCTGCATGTATTATTCATCTGCAAGATTAAGCAACAGACTTTACGTTTCTTAATTTTTTCTTTATTTTAACCACTTAAAAAGCCAAGTTTCTACTCTACACTTCTATAACTCAAGAATAACATTTACATTTACTTTCCATGTAATTACTCAGTAATAAATCCTAGGCTGTAATAACTGAGAATATACCGTGAATTAGCAGGGATTAACAAAATGCTACTGTAGGCTACTTTATATGGTATTATGTATGTACAGATGTAAACATCCACACAGATAGAATTATTGCATTACAATCTTGTTTGAGAGAGGAATGTATAAGCCAGTAACAATAAACATAAGCTCTATTGTTTTATATCTATTTATTTTTTATTCATCTTATTTTTTATTTATTTATTAAACATTTTTTTTAACTACTTTTAAATCTGCAGACAATAAAAATGAAACAAAGGAGAAAGGATAAATTAAGTTATTTTGTTGTATGACAAATATTGTTATTATATATATATATATATATTTAGTTTAAAGCATGACAGAGCCATATCTTTTAACATAATACATGCTAGATTTGGACATTTCAAATGTGCATATGATCAAGGTTAATAAGCATAATTGGAGGTTAATAAGAAATTATTATGGGGCATAAAATCAGTTATATAATATAGAACGTGTAGCTGTCATATTGCCATAATAAACCTAGTCAAAAGTCAACCTTGTGTCTAAGCAGATATCCTGCATTACATTTCAAATAACTGCATACATATGCCAGCAATTAAAATTACTTTTAGTGTCAAAAAGTCTGCATCAGTTAAAATGATCTGCATCATTAGAGTCATTTATATTTCATGATGTGTGGACCAATAAATATGATCCAAAATGACTTACATAAGAAACTCTTTGCACGAGATAATATTAAAATATAAGAAAGTTTTTGCCTTCTCCTATAAAGGAAAAATTATATACTGTATATATATGGACACTGATGTTATGATCATGCAGGATAGAACAAAGCTGGATGATGAGCAGAAAGTATTATTATATGTTTACATAAGAGTTGTAAAAAGGGTAGAGGACATGCTGGTTTGGTGTGTTAAATGAGTGCATTACAGGGAGCTGATGCAACGGTGATGTAGACGTGATGCAGCTGGAGATAATCCCTCTGCCTCTAAACGCTCTCTTCCACAATAATGCCAAACCAAAGCTATAAATTTGCAAGACCCCATGTTATGCCTTTTGTAAAATGCTTTTGTGTCTTATTTTGTCTCTAATAATGTCAGTCATGTCATTACCAGTCAGGATTGAAAAAAATGGCCAAAGCAATGGAGAAGGGTTTCTTTTATAGTCGGCTGAACGTGGACCGTATTTTGATGCAGTACTTTAAGCAGTAAAGAAGCTTTTAAGCTCATAACATTCAGACAGCAGCACAAATTTCACATCTATATTACATAGATCTGTGCGAAGCAGCTGGTGACCTGAACTCAAAGCATTTGTCTCAGGTCATTTGTCTGAATGGTTCATTCAAGGGCTTGACATTGACTTACCTTCTCACTTCAGTCCAAAATTTGGCTTTAGGTTCAATAATGGCCAGAGTGGAAAGTAAAAAGATGAAATATAAAAACAAACATGGACAATTCAATATCAGCTGCAGTTTATCCTATCCATGCCTTTTATACCAGTGTGCTTCTCTTCTCACGCAGGTCAGGGGTGGGTGGCACATAGTTGTTGGCGCCTGTGTTGTTTTGCTCATTGTAGCGAGATGATGCTGGAGAATTCTGCATCACCACAAGCCGAATAGGAGACTGCTGCTGGGGAGCTTGAGGCTCTGAAATGTACTCCTTGGATGGGTCCTTCCCACGACAGTCATAGAGGATACAGGAGATGAGGAAGACCAGGAGCAGGATCACGTAGCTGGCGATGAGGATGATGAGGTTCAGGGTGACTGGATCAATCTCCAGGTAAAACTCCATAAGACCCATGGTGAAGCTTCATCCCTCACGCCGTGCTCTGAGAGAAACGGTAGCACCATGGACTCTCGTCTGGCTCCTGTGCTGCAGCGCAGCGATCAGTCTGATATCCCAGAGAGTAACAGCAGGGCCCTCGCCACAGATCAGAGTGGATATGTAGCTTTGCAGTTCAAAGACTTTAATCCCTCCCGCTACTCCTCCAACCTTGAATTCCTGTAGCCAATGATTAAAAGCTGCTCAGTTTAATAACTTAAGCTACCATTTTAATTTTGCCAACTGCACATTGCAGGATGAATTTTGCCAAATTATGGTGTGGAGGTAAAGATGGATGAAACAGAACCTTTCCCCTGTCTCGTTCCTGTCATTTTGCCAAGAACATGCCTCGCAGGGATTTGAGTGATTAGTGTGCAATAAATGACTTATTACTTAATGACTTAATGATTTATGTCATTAGTGATGAGCCGTGATATAACACAAAAGCTCCAAAGGAATTCACTTTACGCTTTTGCATATTTTAGGTAAACACTGGAACAGAGGAATCAGTTGAATTTTGAAATATTGGCAACACTTGAATATTTAACTAGATCTATATTTTTGGATATATTTAATAAGCAGGGTGTTCATAGATTGTTCTTATCTGTTTATGATTATTATTATCAAGAGCCTTAAAAATCTTAAAATCAGGTACTTTTTTTCTAAATATAGTCCTGCATGTCTACTGAATGTGGGAGAAGTGCCTTGTTTCTTAAATCATCCAATGGATTTCTCCTGGGTTTCATTTTATACCACACCCACTTACTAACAGAATAAAAATTAAGGTAACACTTTATAATAACTTTCATTAACAACTCAACTAATAATTGACTGATGATTAGTAACTGTGAGCAAATCATTAGTTCATGAGAATTTGAACATAAACAAATGTTTATAAATGACAGTTCATGTAGTTACTAATGATTGTATTCATTTTTGCAAATGTTAACAAATCATTAGTAAATCATTTGTTAATGAAATTCTCATGAACTAATTATTTATTCACAGTTATTAATCATTAGTTAATGAGCTATTAATGAATGTTATTATAAAGTTTTACCAAAATTAAAACCTTAAAAGAGATTTTTAGTATATCCATTTGCAGTATTTCTGTATCATTGATGTATATAAATTAAATTTGAGTGATTTATAATGGTATTTTAGAGAAATGTCTTGACTTCAACCAAAGTGGGTTAACCAGGAATTGCAAATATAGTAATTTTATGTACTATGGAAACTTACATTAACCTGCATGTCTCCTGAGATTTGATATATAATGCTGCTAAAAAAAAGTGGAAAAGGCATTGCATGTATACATTTAAAAAAATATGTTTCAGGCCACAAATTGTATCAAAAAACTATGTCTCAGGTAGCAGGCAGTGAACTTGTAACCTTTTTTCTAATCACTTCATCCATCCGCCATCCTTCAAGATATGTGGAAGACTAGCATCAAGACTGTTCTCTGTCCTAGTGTTCATGTGGTGGAACAAGCTCCCACTGACTATTCAAACATCAGGGTCCTTGCAGTCTTCAAACATAGACTAGAGAACATCTCTTTGAGGAGCACTTAAGCAGCACTAGTTTAAAACACTTATTGTAAAGCTCTTATAGTGTATAATTGTGTATCTTTCTCTCTTTCTAGGTATTAGTGATGGTTTTGTTCTAACAGTATCTGAACTGAAGAGTAGTTTGGACTCTAACCTGTCTGTACTAGCTGAGATCATTCTCTTAATGGAAACAAAACACTGTTGTACATCACTCTGGATAAGAGCGTCTGCCAAATGCTGTAAACATAAATGTAGATTTAATGCTTCAGATGTCTGATATCACCACCACTGTGGACAATTCTGACTATGTTTCACGAGAACTGAGAATTTCACATCAAGCAACTCAGAATGAATTTGTTTACTTTTTCTTGAAACAGTTGAAGTCAAAAATAAGGTGCTGAAGATGCATGTAGTGTAAAAGTAAAGTTATTTTTTTAATCAGGATTTGTGCTTCAGTGTTTCTCTTTTCCTGAAACAGAGTTGATTTTAGTCCATTTCAGCTTAATTTGGACGTACAGGGCAGCACATTCTCTCACCCAAAGTTTTATACGTTTGACACGCACTGTGCTTACAAGGTGCCAGATTACATATTCTAGGCAACAGGGTTACAGAAAGTGGGCCATAGTGCCATATGTGACGTCTGTCTGCTTGATCCCCTCTAAACAATTATCAGTAGAAAAAAGTGTTACAGAGCCATTTGTAACCATGCGCATTATATCACACTGTGCACACACTAAACTACAAATTATATCTTTAAATATAATATTATTTAAATATTAAATTATTATATTTAATATTAAAATATTAAAAAAATATTATTATCTATATTTAAATATGACTAAATCTGGTTTAAATCTGGAAACAAACTAAAAAAAAATAACTGAGTCACATATACAATTTTTTAAATATTATTTTATATTTTATAATTTTTATTATAGTTACTAAATACTAATAAATGTAAATTCAATACAATTTGTACTTTAATAGTTTGATTTTGCAACTATTTATCCCTAGATGTAATACAGTCATCCTATGATATATGACTCAATATAGAGTTTTTTATAAGCTGTACCTAAAATTTTTTAATAACAATAATATAACACAATGCAAACAATGTTCAAAATACAAATCCATGCCAAGCCAGTACTAAATCAGAATAATGACAGTATGAATCATTGACTGCATGTTCAAAACAATTATTTATATAATTCACGTTGAAACTAGCAAAACGGTTGAAAATGAAGTGATATAGCCCACAAATTCTTACACAGACCATGTGTGTCATATGTTAATCAGACACTTTTTATCCAAACAATGACTTCATCTTTGCATTTGCTCTTACAGATGTGAGTTCTGCACCAATTCCTAATCATTTACATCCTGTTCTCACTCACACAGAACTTTTAAGCATGAAGTTTAAAAAATGTGACCACTGTAATAGAAAAAAAACTGTCCAGGTAGCAGGAGTGGTCTTAGTGCTAGTCAAATGTAGATCACTGCATAGGGCTCCAATTAGCCAAGGGCCCTATAAAAAATAAATTAGATATATTGTCATTTAAAGAACCTCACTGAAAATCTGCTAATATTTTATTTCAATAGGCTGTTTTTGCTCGCCTTGCATTTTAATTACTTTCAGCTAATTATCTATTAAAGTCAACTTAATTGCCAGTTATCCTAACCTGAGCTTTAACCCTTATCCTCAACCTTATACAAAAATCTAACTCTAAACCCTTATACCAACTCCATAAGTCTTAAACCTAACCTTCACACTGATAAGTATCATTAGATGGTTTGTTAATAATGTGGACATATGTAAACAATATGTAGATTATTTACAGGTGCAATAGCAGCCTATTCAAATAAAGTGAGATTAAAATATTTGCATACATTTTTTAAAAATCACTAACTCCGCCCCTGCCACATTGTACTCTTTAGCAGGTATTATTTTGTATTACTTTGACTTAAATATAAAAAAAATACAAGTTGATTAATTTAAATATAAAGGTAACCTCATCCTAAACCAAAACCCAATTCTGTCACTGCTTATAAATGACCTGATAAATAAATTGGGCCTAGTTTTCCAAAAATATAATAATATTAAGAACATCTTAAAAAAGAGAGTTGCATGTAATTCTCACTCTAATATTTACTAATGACATTTTATACTAAGATGCTTTTGAGCCTTTGTTTATCAAAAAAAAATCATGGCCACCACTTAAAATTCAATTCTAATACATGCATTTATTTGTATAATAAAGAATTCCTTCATCCATTTCAGATGCTCTCTCTGAGGGTCTCTACCAGAGTGGTGTGACTTATTGAATGCATTTTCATCTCTTTGCCCTGCTGGAGTTTCCAGCACACTGCAGTGAGACTCAGCAGCAGGACACTGCTGGAGAGCAGCACCAGCCCCAGGATGGAGATGGTGGAGCCGTGTGAGTTGAAGCTGTAGGCTACAGCAGTAACAGCAATGCCAATCATCAGGAGCACCACACCAAATGGTAGAGTACAGCGATAGCAGGAGCCCTCTGTCCCTCCAGTGGCCACAGTTAGCTCCAGTTCATTGACAAAGATGGAATTTGTCATGATGGTGAAGTCAGTCTGTATCCTCCGCAGCTCACAGGTATTGAATCTTGCTGGAAAAGTGCTGTGATTTCACTCAAACCGTTTCTTGACTACATTGCCATTTCACATTTCTTCTTCAGCATCTGAAAGAAGGCCAAACAAAAAGAGAAACTTACTATTAAAGCACAACAACATTTTTAAAGTAATCTCAGCACAAATTCAAGCTTCCATGGCTAAACAAACGTATTTATTATTGGGAAAATTTGAGCCATTTTCTTGGCTTGTCCAATGTTTTCAGCCCTTTAGCTGTCCAGGATCCACAAGACCAAGTTTCTTTTCTTCACTCTAAAAGTCCAGTTTGAATAGTTTCCCATCCAGTTATTGAATAATAAGTCTTATGATTTAATACACTTGGGAATTTAAAGGGTATAAAAAAAACGCTGAAACATTTTACTAAAAATATAAAAAAAATTGTTTCAGTTAAACTTACCTTAACTTCTGCTGCTCTTCTGTGTTGGTAAGTCCTCACTGTCAGTCTGTCAGTCTGAAATGAACTATCAATAGTCCAAAAAGGAGTTCCTTTCTCCTCATTCTATGACTAGATGAATTAACCCCTCCTTAGCTGGAGACACTCAAATTCCACAAAAATAATCTTTCTAAGATCATATATATCTGATCATTTTCATTATTCTCTCATGTTTATAGCTTTATTTATGCCAGTCTTGTAATGTATATATCAATATCCATGAATATATCAAGTAATAAAAATATAAATTAATTAAATTAAAATGGGAGCAAACATTAGTCAATGTATGGAGGATATATCAATAAAATGTTTATTTATTCATAGTAATATTATAATAACTACAAACAACATTGATCAAATTGTAGTTCATAACATTTGATGCATATATAAGAACACCGTAACAGAAATAACCATGTGAAAATAATGGTCTTAATGACTTGCATGGATTTATATATATATATATATATATATATATATATATATATATATATATATATATATATATATATATATATAACACACACAAACACATCCATGTGGTGGCTGATTTTTGTTTATGTTTATTCTAATGATATAAGGTATTTATACAAGCGCAGACACATTTATTACCAAGATAAATGGTATTAAATAATGCACTTAAGCTCCTAAGCCTGTATATGAAGTAGGTTAATAGTAACCAGCAGAAGGTTCTTAGTTACTTTTTATAGATGTAAAGCCTGGATAACAGAAGTCATTTGAGGTCTCACAGTTTCATTGTTATTTTATGAACTGTTTCTACACTTTAAAACAAGTAAGACTATGCATTATCATAGGCTGTACAAGTCCTTTGTGTTTTATTCGTTTTCATTGGTTTTCTGACCATATACCAGGAAACCTTGAGAAAATTCATTTTGCTGTCACAACAGGCTAATGGGAACTGTTTGAGGAGAAAGGCATGATAGAGGGGTCAAAGACAATCAGTCATTCGAGATGGACCTCTGAAGGGTCAATCTTGTGGACACCAGGGTGCCACACCATCCCAGAAAGCAAAACAAATCATTGGCTCACAGCTGCAAGGCCACACAGTGTCCTGGACACTCTGGATTACTGACAGATGTTCTATACTGCCCGCCTCTTTTATCTTCTCTCTGCTCCTGTTGCTTTCGTGCCCTGATCTGACTCTTCCTCCTTGCTTGTGTGGAGCTCTGTGATCTGGGTGCAGGTGGCTGCAATTTTATTCATTTCCTGATTTTATGCATGCACAATAATACAACTTTATATCTTTGTGATATTTCTCACAAACTTCTTCATCTGCATATGTGGGTTCAGTAACAGACATAAAATCACAGAATTTATTATTTCATTTATGAAGACTTATTTAAATGTGACCCTTTCTTCAAACATACTCTCTGAATTAGACTGAATACAAAATAATACTAACATCTTTAAATTACATAAGTGTTTAGTATCTTGAAGTGATTATCAAATCTCTCCCATGGAGTTGAGATCAGTCACAAATTTTATTTATAGTGAACACTTAAAAATTTGTTCTTCAAGGGTTCTTTTAGTAAAGTTAATGATTATACGACAACTAAATTGTATACTATTTGAATGTGGTTCTTTATCACTTTCATGGTGGTCACTGTGTAGCTAATCATAAATCATCAATAAATCATCAAAATTTTAATGTTATAGTTGTGTGATGTCCTCTTTATTCAATGTTGCTAAAAGGCCCCGTAGCACTGTAGCAGCTGGTGGGCAGTATTTGCAAGTGCAACAAAACACATGGTAAACAACAATGGCTTATGGACAGTGAGGAACTGCACCTATTTTGAGGATTTCAGGAAAATCCTTCTACAAAAGTGGATCTTTGCAGGTAAATTAAATATGAGCACAAATAGAAACATTTACTGGGAGCATTTTGATTGTTTTTTGCTCAAATTTCCTTTTGCAGTAATTTACTAAATGTTGCTTTATTCTATACCCAGAGAAACATCTGTTAAAATATTACCCATCTTACCATATAATGTTAAAATATTCATTTTGCTTATGCAATAGAAATGTGTTTTAATATATGTGACCCAAAACCAGGCCAAAGTCTTCTTTTTTTTTTTTTTTTTTTCAAAATTAGTTTTTTTCAAAACAACTTTTTTTGTGAATTTAAGTTTTGTTTTTGATCAAAATATGTACTCCGATAGATATCTGAGACTATTATCTTTCATTTACAGCAATAATACCGAGTTGCTAAGTTTTGTAGTGAGTGACACGATATTGATAAGGGATCTCAGTAAATTGCCCAGTGACTTTGGCCTGGTTTTCCCTGGCGGGGTCACATATATTACTTGTAACTGTAGTCTATAACATTGAAAAAAATATATATAATAATTTTTTTTTAACAGCCGGAAAGAAGAATAAAGCCTGAGTGATGTCTTCATAATTGCATGAAACCGTTAAAGAATTTTAAAAAGACAAAGGTATATCTGATCAAAAAGGTTCCACTTTTTCAAAAACATATAAGTCCCTTTTTGCTCAGTGTAGAAGAATAAAAATAAGTTTGTAATGCTCTAACAATTATCTACAGTGATGTTTAGCTTTCACAGAGTACAATGTCTTTCGAAGATTCAAATGAGTCAAAGAAGCCTTTGTACAGTATATAGTTATTAATAGCAAATGTCAAAGGAATAGTTTAACCATGTTTCGGTGAATGGTTGCTGGTTTAACCACAGTGACACTAACAAATATTTTATCACGTTGGACAAAAACTTTCAGGCCAGTGTACTAATGCTCTTCTGACATCACTACAAATGTTGTATAAAATTCAGATGTATTATCTAGATAAAACAATGTTTATGTCGTTATAACGAAATAAATAATTAAACGAGTAACTCATTACTTAGAAAGGAAAAATATGCAAAACCATGACCTTTTAGGGCTGCCATTCATGGCAACCCTGTATCTTCTGCATTTCATAACCATATAATTACCTAGCAACATCCTAGCAACCACCCGAAATACTATAGCAACCACACTCAGTAGTTAACGTGGATACAATAGAAAACATCTACCAGCCACCAGAGACACAATAGCAACAAGTTAACAACACCAGAGACCACCAGGCTACATAATCACTCAGCATTTCTTCAGGAAATACACTAGTTATAAAACTGTTCAGAAGAAGGTTGCCACGTATTTGTTTTTGCTGTGGCCCTGGGATTATCTCTTAATAACATGTTGATACCCCAGTGACTACCTCTCCCTTTAAAATGAGCAGTTTGTAGAGGAATGCAGGTGTGGAAGCTTGAAAGCTTTCTGAGCTTCAGCTCTTAGTGAGGGTCTGTAACATCAACACGAAGATACACTGTTTATCTTAACTGTGTGGGTTAATTGCAGTCCAGCAATTTTCCCGAATAACTCCACAAATATTTCCTGTCTAAAATTATCTTCCCTCTGACATCCTCTTTGAAGTTCGGACGAGGAAAGTCGACTGTTTTTTTCCCTTCTTTTTTAACAAACGGAGCTTCCACACAGAGCTGAGAGTGGAGATGAGGGAAGAGTGAAGTGATTGAACAGGAATGGAGGGATTATATGTTCGGAACGAAGAATAATTGCCAGATGACAGAGGGAACCGAGGTTGGGTCACTTCCTGAAGCCGAGCAGGGCTCATACTTGGTGAGTTTTGTTCAAACTTTTTGTTAGAAGTTTGTAAACGTTCGCTTCAGACGTTGTGCTGCTTTTGTGTGCCTGACGGGAAGTTCAGGCGAGGGAGAAAATGTAAGGCTTCAAACCAGAGCCAGCGAACAAAGAGACGTAGCCTGCTTAGCGTCTCTAACTGTGGACGTTTCTGGCTCAAATGTTTTTCAGACGTGCAGACAGAATAAGAGCTGGGAGCTGTGGAGTTGAGGAGTTGTGGCTGTGTAAGCTAATGTGGAAGGGAGAGCCGTAATTAAACATGGATGAATGAGGAGAATGGACGTGTTGTCGTGAGGAACCTCTAGGAACGCCGGCTTTCACTTTTTTTCAGTTGTTCTAGCTTCCACACGACCCTGCTCAGTCTACCCTCCTCCAAAAATAACCTGGTGTTAGCTACCATAGTTGTATTACCACGACACATTCCAATATACCCTGCTTTTTATTATAACTACCATCTAACATATACATGCTATAAGTATCACATATTAGGCATAAAAATACAATTGTATACTTTCTACACATACCATAATACTATTATTGTGATTTGTGTCTATGGTACTTCCTCAGTTACCATATAATATACTCTGAAGACATAAAGAACAAGCTGTTTGCTACACTACACTTAAAAAAGATGGTTCTTCAATGCTGCTTTAGTAAAGAAAATTGTTCTATATAGAACCATAAACACCCAAAGAACCCTTTGTGTGGATAAAGTGTTCTTTCTATGCTGACATGGTTCTTCAGATTGATGAGGAAAGTGTTGTAGATGGTTCCATACAGACCCTTACTGAAAATGGTTCTATATAGCCCCCAAAAGGGTTCTGCTAATAATAGAAGAACCATTTTTGGTGCTATACTGCAGCATTTCTAAATGCTTCTATATACACTCTTAAAAAGAAGTTTATTTTAGGGTTCTTTACAAAAAAATAATAATATAGAACCACAAACAAGAACCCAAAGAGTTATTTGCATGATGAAAGGGTTCTTAAAATTGATGAGGAATGTGCTGTAGATGGTCCTATACAGAACCTTACTGAAAATGGTTCTATGTAGCACCAA
>BRDA01091415.1:20000-31133 GCA_036984385.1 Crenuchus spilurus
TCCTGGGTAAGGCCTTTTATAGAATAGGTTGTGTAAGGTACTAATTCATACACAGTTCATGCTTTTATGCTGCGGTGAATTCTAAAGATGTTATTCATAAGTAAGATAATGACCATTCAGATATGGTTCAACACATTTCTGCTTAGTTTAAGTTTTATTTATTATGCACTTTACATTCTGTTGATTCTTTGCTGAATGACGATGGAATTCATCATGAATTGTTTTTTTTTTTAATTGTTTTTTAAAGCAAAAATATTTAAGCACAAAAAAATTGCTTTACTTAAAATTTGTTTTTTGGTTTATTCTGTGGAAGTACGACACCTGGTGAGTAATGTGTCCACTAGATGTCATTGTGGAAACACTAACAGAGAATGCAAGGCCGGTTCAACTTTTTATTACTCACTCTAGTCAGAAGAATGAAAACAGTGGTACTGCAGAATTGCAGCTGCTATAAATAGGTTATGACAACTAGCTAGGACCTGATGTAGACCTGCCAAGCTTGGATGCTTGTTGCAGTGCGTAAAGAAAAGTGATTTCTGCTCTATTCCATAGACAAAGGCTTCATGTTTGTGGTTTTATAACATACTCCTTGCCTTTCTAACGTACATCACATACATTTTATTCCAGCAGGTTTTAGTTTATTAATGAAAATGACATACATAGTAACTATGGGCATGACTGCTTTAGTACCACTCATGCTAAGCAGGCTTGGGTTTGGCTTGGACTTGGATGGGAGACCTCCAAGGCAAATCATGTGTGGCTGCTGAAAGTGGTGATGGCAGGGATGGCAGGAGATGCTATTTTTGTGTCCTGTATGAATCCCAGAGACACAGTGCCGTGGGAGAGACATTGTACTGTATAAACGATGCCTTTCGGGTCAGACATAAAAGCGAGGTTCAGAAGTACGGTAGATCTTTTTGGCATTCGCTCAAAAAGAGTGTGTTTGTTACCCCAATGTCCTGGCTAAATTTCCCACTTTTAATTATTCCCTTATTCAAAAATTGTTTAGTCTCCTCACATTTCTGGTTAATAGCTAATGTGTGGTAAGTGTTCTGGTGTGGATTCATCCAGGTGGATGCTACACATTGGTGGTTTGCTAATTTTTTTAGTATGTGCAAAAAATAATGCTTATAAATGAATGGAAACAACAATATTATATAAGATAAAATGGAAAAAATGTCATCTTTCGCATTCATAATTGTAAGCATCCTTTACTGAGATGTGTATTGAAAATAACCTGCAGCAAAGCCAACTCTATAGATGTTATTATATCTCGTAATGGAAACAAACACAAACACTGGAAACTTCTCATATCTCGCCTGAAGTCATCAGGAACCTACTCATCCACCATCAGATACGCGCAACACTTGACTCTTGATTGACTGACGTGGCTTTTGTGTGTTCTCTGTTGGCACACTTTAGCTGCAGGCGAAATTCAATATTTATGATGGACGTTGAACACTAGAGAGCTTTAAAGCTGGCTTTCACCAGGGGGCTCTTTACCACCCTTTGTGATTAGTTTTAACTGTGAAACGGCACAGCACTAAGAGCTCTGGGCAAATCCCTTGGCACTATGTACAGGTGGTGTGTGTAGGTTTATTCTATATCAGGGACAGGAGGGAATGTTGTGGAAACACATTCTGAACTGATGATTATTTATCAAGTGATGAAGAAGGGTGCACACCAAGTTTACAATGGAGCGTCTTGTAGAGTTTTTGTTCCGAAGAAAGAAGACAAAGTCGTACAAGAGAGGATCATGGAAAAGCCAGAGCTATACGCTTGCAAATAGCAGGTACATTATATACCAGCTTCTGAAATTTATAGGAGAGTGTAATAATAATATTGAAAATGAGACGTTATCTTTCAGGTAAAATTAATTTTGTTATTGTTCTCTTTGGCTTAACTTTACTAATGAAGCAAAGATTTAACACAACTTCTACCTCTAATCATTTTTAAAAACTGAAATTCAAAAGAAACTCATTAACATTATATATATATATATATATATATATATATATATATATATATATATATATATATATATATATATATATATATATATATAGATATAGATAGATAGATAGATAGATTTATTTATTTTTAATTAATTAATTAATTAATTTTTTTCCTTGGAATTGTGGTATACACTGGTGGTGTTCATGATTTTATTTTAGGATTTTAGGTAATTTGTTTAAATGCTGCAGGAAAATGAACTTATGAGCACATAATTCAGGAAATTGTTCAGTCACACATGTTTATTGAATCTCACCCCTTTGTTTTTGCTGTTTGTGTGACACATAATCTTGTTTTAAGGTTGCAGTTCTTTGCTGTATTTCATTCTCAGTTAGTATTTGTATTGAGCACTCCGATAATATATGTTATGGCATGTTTTCAGCATTTTAGTCATATGTATATCTTCACTCTATGTAAGGCAAATTGTAATAGATTGACCTAAATCTGGGGGGGCAGCCATAGCCTGGTATTTAGGGATCTGGTCTTGTGACTATCAAGACTGAAGTGCTTTTGAGCAAGGCACCTAACCCCCAAATGCTTCCCGGCACCGTGTATAGGGCTGCCCACTGCGTTGGGCACATTCACAGCCTGGTGTCTTCACTAGTGTGTGTGTTTCACAACTCAGATATGCAGAGTTGAATTAGATTTTTTAAAAGTTTAATCTAATCTAAAATAATCTTTAACTGAATCTCTTCAACAGGCCTCTTCAGAGGGAGTCAATCTATTCAAACCATTCTCAGGAGAGGGAAACTCGTCTTTTGCCACCTTCCCCCATCTTGCCAGTCACCGTCCCTCCTCTGTCCCCTGTGGTCTTGCGGACCACCTCTACGCCGTCTCTTAAACCCAGCAGGGACTCCTGTCAGGGGGGTGTGAGTCATAGGAAGCGGCGACGCCTGGCTGCCAGCCCCGGAGGACTGCACTGGAATGCTTCAGGTATACCTGTCATAAACCAAGCATGCATTCATATATCATATACCTCTACCAACCTGAAACATTTCTGTGCACATTTGATCTATTCAGGCTCCTCCTACATGTGAGTTCTTTAATAGAAATCGATCAATTTAACAAGCTTTACAGAGTTTTGGCAAAGTAATGGCTCTGTTCATATTGTGTTTTGGGTGATTCAGGTATACGTGGACAGTCCTAAGAAAAGGTGTAAACATGGTTCTGTGAAATCAAAGCACATTTCACAGGTGGTCAGGGATGCATATGACTATATACTCACTCATACATTTACATACAAAGACTTGTCTATGCTCTAGGTCTAGTTTTTTAGTATGTAATTAAATTAATGCTATAAAGGTGACAAATTAGTTTCTCAAATCTGCTTAGTTTTGATTGTTTTTGCCCATTCACTGTAAATCTAAGCATTGCAACACTTTCTGCTTAAGAATAAAAGCTTAAAAAACTGAATATAAAGTCACGTAATTACACGTAATGGCTAGTCCTAACAGCAAATGACAAAAATAAGCATCAACAACAAAATCAGAATGTGATTGTTATGTTCAGAGTTATCTATACCTACTGTGAGTGCCAGTATAGATGGTCTGAAGGCTTTGCAGTATGTCTTGTTAATGCTTGCATGCTATTAGGACACAGCAGACCTGTATGTTTTTTCTCATGCAGAACATAAACGTGTGTATTTTTGCCCTTTTTCAAAAATGAGGCACTGTGGTGTGTACCACCAGCTTTATTATTACATGGCGAAA
Organism: Crenuchus spilurus; assembly: GCA_036984385.1. Classification (NCBI taxonomy): domain Eukaryota; kingdom Metazoa; phylum Chordata; class Actinopteri; order Characiformes; family Crenuchidae; genus Crenuchus; species Crenuchus spilurus. The sequence continues at coordinate 23,723 of BRDA01091415.1, forward strand.
ACCAGTCCAAGAATTCATGCTGTTATGCTCGCAGTAAGCAGAGGTGGCCCTGTCATTAGTGCCTTTATTGGACATGGAAATGGCTCCTAATTGCAGGTTACACTTGTGGCAGCCACCTGCAGGCATTGTTCATTAGCGCTGTAACAATTGCTGTGTCAAAGCATACGGATGGCCTAATGAACAATTCATTTGTCAAGAAGCTGTCAACTAAAACAACAACTGCTGGTGCAGACAGACTGAGCTAATAGGTCCCTTCCACACCCACCCACCCACCTTCAGAAAAGTGAACTATTATCAGTCTCATTATGGGTGGTGCAGTGAGACAGGAAGCTTTGCTCAACACCATAAACAAAGCTGACAGCATATGAAGACAAGATTTTTAATATATACATACAAACCGATTTAAAGTAGGGATGCAGCAGTCATTTATTGTTATGCCAAATTCTGTGTCTGATTTCTTTACAGCTAAATTGACAGATTTTTATTAGTCCTTGAATACTGTTGTCTAAATAAACACTTAAAACACATTTGTACATTTCTATTCAAAGTTCCAGTAATACAGTATATACAGGGGTGATAAAATTCTGGAAATATCCGGAATTCCGGATTTTGATATCCCAAATATGATGTTTTAGAATAATGAAAATCCTAACCATTTTCGAGATAAAATAGAGTAAGAGACGAAACAGTTTGGGTATGAACGAACCGCGAGAATTCGGAAATGTCCGGAATCGTACGAAGCTTTATTATTTTCTTGAACACGTAAGCGACCGTGCACACAAGCGCCAAAAGAAGTGAGCTGAGAAAACATTCAATACAACGCAAAATAAATGAGAAGATATGATTTTTCTACGCCAAACTCGATGGAAGTGAGCTGTTTAAATAGGTAAGTTCTTGGTAGTTAGTATCTGTGTAGTTGGACGAGGTTTTGTTTCTGTGTAGAGAAACTAGCATCCATGTCAGCTGTGTCGTGATTTTACCAAAATTAAAATCAACATCAACCAAACAGATTGTTTAAGACGCTTGGAGACGTTGAATAATTTTGACACAATCGATGGCAATTTTGACATGGATGCATCCTCCACCCTCTTCTGTTCTTCTGTCTTCTCTTCACTTTATAAATAGAAGTGGTGGGCAGCCCTATCCACAGCACCTGGGCAGCAGTTGGGGGTTAGGTGCCTTTCCCAAGGGCACTTGAGTCATGACCTGCCCAGGCATCTAACCGGCAACCTTCCGGTCATAAGACCAACAAATTTTGGCCAATTTGTTGATTCTATTTTTGTTTGTTTCCAATCAAGCATCCCTAATGAACTATAGTATACTAAAGTGCTGAAAGATAATGATAAGACTCAGTATCAGGATTTCTGGATATATCATGACACCATGGCATCAGATAACAGGCAACTAACTGCATTTTGTGTTTTGATAGATTTAAATCTGTTGTTTTAAAACCAAATATCTTCAGATATATTGCTAAAATCAGTGTCATGGTTTAACATCACAATAGAACCATATATATATGATATATTGCCCAGCAGTACTCTATTTATAGTATATGTGCTCTAATGACGTATAGTGATGCATTTCATAAAACTGCAGCCACACTATAACAAAAACTGGAGGCATATTTTCAAGAGTTTCCATTATGAATGTTGCCTCAGAGTATTTTTTGTAACCTGTAACCATATTCTCCATATATACTGCCCAAAGCCATTTTTGTCGAGTCTAATGGAGCTGGGAAGTGGTGTTAATGTTATGTCATCTGGGTTTTCCGGGAGTGTTTCAACAATAGAGCTGTGCAGACTGAAGTCAGCATTGGCGTCAGAATCAATATTTTATCAAGCAGCCCTGTGGGTATAGCGTGTTGGCTCTTTCACGATGCTGTGTTGTGTAATGCAGGAGGTGGGAGTTGAGCTACTACATCCTCCGTATTAGCTTCAGGTGTATGGTTCAGTGTTGAGGCTTTAAAGTGATACAGCCAGTGTCTGATAACCTCTGTGTAGAGCTACACGAAAACAAGCAGCTCAGTAGCTCAAACTCTATTATCCATCTATCTATTCAGCTGCTCATTCACCTGTGTCTGGTTATACATTTATTCACTGCTGCATTAATTCACTTGGTAATGCTTGGTAATGGTAATGCTGGCTTAAACTAGACTCCACCTGCCTGCAGACAGTTATAGAAATATTTGTCTCTTTCTTGATTTCCTTTAGTATTGGATATTTGTCACAGTGAATGATTTCAAACATTTAATATTAAATGATTGATTTGATTTTAAATGAAATCCTTTCTGCCAAGTTTACGAGTATATTAGTCCAAGTCCTGACTTGATCCTAATAGAGCTGTTGTGGATGGTTTTATATTTGAAACTATAGACGAAAGAGGAAGGGTCTAAATTTGTCCATAATAATGTTAGTCTAATATCAAAGTTTAGTTTGTTAAAGAGTTGGCATGTTAAAGGTCCTGTAACAAGTTATTAATGGATGATTTGCATGCTGGATGGCTTCACTCCTTAAATAACTAAAATAATGTAGTTTTGTTGTTTATGGTAAGGTTCTCTTTGTGTTATATTGCTACCCTTTGTTAAAGTAGGTTTAAACCTATGACATGTACAATACTACAGTCTCCAGACCTTAATCCCATAGAAAACTTATGGAGGGAGCTGAAGGTCCAAGTTGCCAAGCGACAGCTTCAAAATCTTAATGATTTAGAGATGATCTGCAAAGAGGAGTGGACCAAAATTCCTCCTGACGTGCGCAAACCTCATCATCAACTACAAAAAACGTCAGACTGCTGTGCTTGCCAAGGGTTTTGCCACCAAGTATTAAGTCTTGTTTGCTAGAGGGATCAAATACTTATTTCTCTCTGCAAAATGCAAATAAATTGATATATTTTATACAATGTTTGTATAAATTTAATGTATGTATATATGTCAATTTCTGGATTTTCTTTTTGATATTCTATCTCACTGTTAAAATAAACCTATAAAATTATAGACTGTTCATATCTTTGTCAGTGGGCAAACTTACAAAATCAGCAAGGAATCAAATAATTATTTCCCCCACTGTATATAAATGTATTTAATCAATTGTATAATCAAAGAATAATGGAGGAAATACGTTTTCCTGAGCACATGTATATTTCAGTGCTGATGAGTGATCCAAATGTAGGCAGTAGACTGAATATCAGGTCTTTGGCAGACTCAAAAAATCTGGAAATATATGAGAAAATACCATTATGGTCAGTTTACTAGACATGAATTATACATAGTACTGGAAAAAATGTTAGTATGATTCAGTATTAAAAGTCTTTTTTGTGTAGGTTTACCCTCGCTCTTGGTCTAAGACATTACTTTTCCACTTGAATTTTATTATCTTATGGAATATTCTGTATGTGTCCTGTAGAGGGCACTGTTGCATTTGGCCTTGAGAACAGGAAAGGGTGGAAGTGGTATTAACATTCCTGAAGAGATGGCAGAGGAGTTAGAGACGTAACTTCAATTCTCCTAATTCTCTTTTGAATTTCATTTAATCATGTCTGCACAGGAAGTGCTGCGGGGTGGTAGATGGCCTGCTGTTCCTTTTTCTACAAAAACGTCTATTATAATTCACACTCTGTAGACATGATTAATCATGGACCCACATTCTGGCATCAGTTGAAACTGCAGCCTTACTGTCCTGTGATTTAGCACAGTTTAACAAAGAAGTGTTCATGAGCCACAGGGTAGCTTACAGAACTAACAGACTGAGAAGAAGCCAGTTTTTTGTTTGTATCATATAATAAATTAATATAGTGTATTGTACTGTATTATGGCTGGTGTGTTACAGTGGCTTGGGCTTATTAGCTCTTGACTAACATGTTAAATTAGGCTGCTTTATAGCAGAACATTTGTGTACTGTTTCTATCTGGATTAAGTACACAGTAATTCTGCCAGTGTTAAATCAACACTATTAGAGTTAAATTAACACTGGGAGTGTTACATTTTGACACCCTCAGTGTTAATTTAACTCTAATAGTGTTGATTTAACACTGACACATTTACCGTGTGACTCCACTGTGGGTTTCTAAAGTCTCAAATATTGAACTTTTATAAACTTTTTGTTGAATGTTCTCGTAAGCTGAATATGGAAGCATTTACATGTCAACATAAGGAATGCTGTGAGTCCTAATTTCTGCTATATTCAAAAATGTGGAATCATGATACTGCACTGCTTTTGTGAATTGTTAAATTTTTTCTTGTATCCACAATCATTTTGCTAATTATGGAAATTAAGGAAAGTCATTTTTGTGTAATACTCTGCAGCTGCCTGATTGTTCGTAGCCTTTGGTGTTTGGTGTCTTTCTCGTTAGCGAAACCAATTAGCACAGAATAATCAACTGTAGCACTTAAATATCTGCACCATTATTGAGCTTCAGTCATACATGCTTAAATATTTTTCCAGTAGTACTTTTGTGGACTCCTTTGCGTTTGTAGTATTTATCCAGAGGAGTTAAAAACTCTTCTAAATGGTACACATTATCAGGCAATTTGAGGACTGCATGCTCCCAGAGCGCTTACGCTGTCTGCCGGTTCATATTAACTGAAAGCCCTGCGGTGTAAACGAGAAGAGCTCTCTTAATGGCTCACTCGGTAAGAGGAGGTGATCAGATGTTATGTCACTACCGGCTGTAGAACATGTTCATTGTTTGAGCATTCAGTATCGCCGATCATCGCCGATGATAATGCTGAGGATAGCGATGAAGCTTATGCATTGCTAATGAAATGGAAATGAGCATATTACCGCTACGTGTGCTTTTGCTCATTCTGTTTTTTTAATTCTACAAATGAATTAGGTCAGTAGATAAATTGCTTTTATTTTATTCATGGTTGTATGTGCGTGACACCAACAGCACATGCACACACAGTGCTGCCTCATAGCATTTACTTTTGTTCATGTTGAATTCAGTTGAGCTTCAAGAGTTCTTGGAAATTCTATTTATATCAGAGACATGTCTTTGAAGAATGAAGAGACTTTTGTCTGATTTGCTACTGGAAAGCATCTCTTATAGTCTGAAAAAGTCTTTTCTGTCTTTTGTGCATGTCAGATGTTTATTTAGATGCATTAAAGCATTTCATTTCTGTATATATTGGTTTTGCATTGTTATTCTCCGTCCTTGATAAGGTAACGGTGGTGTGCTAAAGGTATAAGGTTCATCAAGTTTGCACATTTTTTTTTAGCTGAAACTATAACTGTCTGCACTCACTATCTATTTGATCAGCTTCCCTTATCAGATGCACTTTGTAGTTCTACAATTACAGACTGTATTCTAGCCTTTCACGCTGTTCTTCAATAATCTGGTCCTGCCTATGACGAACGCAGACCAACACAGCACTTAAGTGACACTGACGTGGTGGTGGTTTCTATGTTACAGTGGCACCTGCAAAGAGATGGGTTATATTAGGCAGCAGGTGAACAGGCAGTTCATGAAGTTGATTTATTTGAAGTAGGAAACATGAGCATGAGCAGGGATCTGAGTGACTTTCACAAGAGTCAGATTGAGATGGCGAGATAGAGCATCTCCAAAATGGCAGGTCTTGACAGCGTACTACTAACCAAAAGTCATTTAAGGAAGGTGAACCAGTGACAGGGTCATGGGTGCCCAAGGCTCATTGATGTGGGTACACAGACTAGCCAATCTGGTGTCATCTCACAGAAGAACTATTGGAGCACAACCTGCTGAAAAAGTTCATACTGGTTATCATAGAAAGGTGTCCGAACATAGAGTGTATCACAGTTGGCTGCATGGTCAGATGGCCACCGCTGAAAAGACCTGAGAATTGGACCAGGACCATGGAAGAATTGAGGAAGAATGCCTGATAAATCACATCATGTGAATAATCGGGTATGTGTGCTCTGCTTACTTGGGCAAGAAATGGCACTGCACTATAGGAATAAGGCAAGTTAGCAGAGGCAGTGTGATGCTCTGGGCAGATATTGCAGGCCAAGTACATCTCTTTTCTTGGCAGACTCCTGCCCCCCCTAATCTTGCCCTTCTTTCAGTAAGATAATGCGCCCTGCCCCTCTTCAAATGCTATTCAAGAATGGAACATGACAGATCAAGGTGTGGATTTGGCCTCTAAATTTGTAGCATGAGCATATGCAAATATTACCCACAAGAACTGCACCTGTAAACTATAAGCTGCTAATGTCCTGGCGCCAGATACCACAGGACACCTTCTGAGGTCTTGAGGAGTTCATGCCTCAGTGGGTCAGAGCTGTTCTGTATTGTAATGCATCCAGTAGAAAACGTCTATTGGAACACATTGCAGCAATCAGTTGTTACACTCCAGTTTTAGCTTGCTAGATAAATTCACTTTCAAGGTTTAATTAACATATATTTCCACTGTTGATTAGGCTAGTATAGGTTACTCTTTTAAGTCTTGATTTCTTTTGAGTCTCATTGCTCTCATTGTTGTGTAATTGGCTTGATTGTTAGGGAATTCAGCCCTGACTCAGTAAATCTTCTTAGAGATAACATCGATTGTAAAAAGCACAAAACAAGTAAAAGTGAAGTGAACTGAAAGCAGTGAAGAAAAATAAAAAATGGGGCCATTTGTTTGATAAAGATGTTTAAACAGAAATGCTGTGTGATAGATAAATACAGAGGTGTGTGTATTGAGTGCGCCAATCCAGATGGTGTGAGGAGATACACGTTTATAATGGGAAAATAATGACCCAGCTCTGCACGCCAACACTCTGCAGGAATTCTACTCGTTAGCATCCAGCAAGGCAACTTGATCTGCCACAATGGGACACATGATATGCGTACACACCCCCCTCCTGCTATCGTCCCCACTGTCACCATAGCAATCACCTACTGGAGAGAAGGTAGAGGCATTTTCTTCTGAGTGTGGCTGTGTAATACCATCAGCCTGTCACATGGCACTGTTCTCAGAGCTGAATGGAAGTGCAGATGAGTAGTAGTTATTTGCACACAACCCTACACTCTGTTATGTAAGAGGGGAAAAACATGTCCAGAGACTTATTTTCTGAAGTGCTTCCAAAACTGTTAAGATTTGTCATTCTTTATATATTAATTTAAAATATTATTAATTGTGTGGTGCTAACAATCTATATACATTCACACTTATGAACAGTACTATGTTTTAGGCACCTAAGTACATATTTTAAAATAAATTTCCTTTATATAAAGTGGCATTCAAAAGTTTGGGCACCTGTTAATATGCCAGGTTTTTGTGATTAAAAAAATTAGACCTAGATAGATAGATAGATAGATAGACAGATAGATAGATAAATAGATAGATAGATAGATAGATAGATCCTTCTATCTATCTATCTTGATCTAAATTTTTAAATCACAAAAACCTGGCATATTAACAAGTGCCCAAACTTTTGCATGCCACTTTATA
>BRDA01091431.1:0-18372 GCA_036984385.1 Crenuchus spilurus
AGGGTAGCTTGCCCTCTCCAGGTGGGTGGAGAAGTCTTGCTTCAAGTGGAGGAGTTCAAGTATCTCGGGATCTTGTTCACGAGTGAGGGAAGAATTGAGCGTGAGATTGACAGACGGATTGGTGCAGCCTCCGCAATAATGCGGTCGCTGCAGCGGTCCATTGTGCTGAAGAAGGAGCTGAGCCAAAAGGCATAGCTCTCAATTTACCGGTTAATCTATGTTCCTACTCTCACCTATGGTCATGAGCTTTGGGTAATTACCGAAAGAACGAGATCGCGGATACAAGCGGCTGAAATGAGTTTCCTCCGCAGAGTGGGCGCTCCCTTAGAGATAGGGTGAGAAGCTCGGTCACTCGGGAGGAGCTCGGAGTAGAACCACTGCTCCTCCACATCGAGAGGAGCCAGCTGAGGTGGCTCGGGCATCTGTTTCGGATGCCCCCTGGACGCCTCCGTAGGGAGGTGTTCCAAGCATATCCCCCTCGGAGGAGGCCCCGGGGAAGACCCAGGACACGTTGGAGAGACTATGTCTCTCGACTGACCTGGGAATGTCTCGGTGTTCCACCCGAGGAGCTGGCTGAGGTGTCTGGGGAGAGGGAGGTTTGGGTTCCCCTGCTCAGACTGCTACCTCCACGACCCGGCCCCGGATAAAGCGGTTGATATTGGACGGATGGATGGATGGATAGTAACATAAATATTGGAATTTTAGTGAATTTCAGTAATGTACTTTTTAAACTTTTTAGATCTGTTTTAATGGACATTCCCTGTGGAGGTGGAATTTCCAGCTTCCATTGAAATTTGGAATGCAAGCTGGAGATTTTCTCTTGTCCACCAACATTTTATTATCTAGCAACAACTATGCAAAGGTTGCCCTCTTGTTTAAATTTATGAACATGGGTATGGTGGATAAGAGCACTTTCTTCTCAATTCAAGACACCTGCTGACACAATTAAGGCCTTCTTGGAGGAGAGGAGAACTGAAGCTCTCAGTCGCCTTCAAGGAAAGAATGTGGTGGTTCTTGGTGCATAGATGAAGTACTGGTAGCATTGAGCAGTTTGTTGTATATTTATTGGCTACCCATTTTGCAGACCCAGACAAAGGCAGATACAAGGCTCTTGGGATTTCTCACAGTCTGGATGTGTGCCATGGTGCCAAGAACCTGCCCAAAAAAATAGCTGCTGTAAGTTCGATAATTGAAATATGTTATTGGCTACATATTTATACTGTTACATACTACATTAAAACTCTGGGGTTTTAAGAATGTGCCATTGGTGGCCACGTTTTGGTCAGGATTTTTAAAAATCAAAGTCAACAAAGGTTGATTTCACTGATTAGCTTCCACTCTAAAACATAGGTTGTAAACATTTAATTATTTCTTTTAGTCTTTCTCTGGATTGCAGTCTTTGTAATGTCATGAATGGATGGTTTTGTTATCCAAGTCTTACAATATAATGGATTTTTTTCTTTCTGAAGGCAGCAAAGATAAAAGGACAATCCATCCTTCTCAACTGGCTAAAGGATATTGTTAACCATTTTTGGTGGTGCTGCAAGACAGCTGACACAATTGAGCAGTTTCTTGTAAGTTTTTAGTGCATTTCAGTGAATATGATAACTTGTCATGAAATATCACAGTTATTATTCCAAAATGACAGAAAAATTACACTATGCACTGAATATTTAATATATTAAATGTTATATTTTTATTTCATTTTTTAAAACATTTATCTTAAAATTCTAAATTACTGAGGCTCTACAGTATATTGTTCTAAGGTCACTATTTTCTATATGACAATTATTTTAAGAGATATTTCTCTTTCACACAGGCTCTATGGGTTGGCATCGTTCACAATGTCTGTAACATTCACACCTGGGCTGTGGGAAGCTGTCAACATGGGCACCTGGATGACACAAGAGAAAAAGAGTGGCTTCAGAGAGACTCAAAGAGCCACAAAGCATTAGTGGACATTGTTCTCAATAAGCGTTGGCAGAAAGATGTGCATAAATATCTGCACTTCAGGTAAATTGGGGATAATGTGTATTATCTTATCAATGTCAGTGCCTAATATGTGTATTAACTATACAGTACTATTTTTAATCAGATCAATAGCAGACTTGGAAGCATTCCATAACCATGTATGCCAGCAAGCGATACGCCTTCAGCCCCCTGGTTTATGAGGCAAGAATTCTCCTTGCTGCGATTGACTACAATTTACATCGGAACAGACCAACAATGAGAACATCGGAAGGAAAAGAGATGTATGCTGCACCCACAAGAACTACAGTTCTGACACGTTTTTCATTTTAATAAATACCTTGTTTAACTACAATTTTTTTACTCGTGTACTCATGTTTTTCATTTACATAAACTGTTATTGAAAAATAGACATTTGTGTGATTACAGATTTAAAAGGTTATACAAGAAAAGTGCAAGATGATACACCATATACGCCCTAAAATCTGAAAAAACCTACAACTACATCTCAGAACTGCAAGCTAGAATTGTGAAGAAGAGAATAACTGGAGTGGGGATGCCTCGAAGGAGAAGCCTTCGACCCGATGATCCTCGACGGCTTGGTTTGGTGCCCCCAATCACTGCACCAGCAACATCTGAACTGTTGAAGACACGTCAGCCGAGGTCTAGGTAATTTACCCAATGTAGGGCCTTTATAGTCACATAGATAATATTTTAAAAAGTATATTGACTAACTGTGTTATGGAACTGTCATCTGCAGGCACACATCTGCATGCAGCTGCTGCTGGTGACTGAGAAGACAGGATTTCAGCACATAATCCTCGAAGTGACTCATCTGGGACTACAAAGAACACAAATGTGTCTATCATTTAGTGATAAAAATATGTAAAAGGACTCAAAACTGTGGTTTTGAGAAGTTAGTATTTTAGTCATATTCAACAGCCTTCCCACTCTAGGTGTGATATCACCACTATAGCCACTGAATGTTTCTCTTCATAGAGAACAATGGACAGTATTTCTCATTTTCAACCATTTTGAAATTAATTTTAATCTTTTGAAAAGCACAAATAGAATTTAAAAGTTGAATTTCCAGTATTAAATTTTTTTCTATGAGTGGTACTGGCAAAGCACACTTCATGGACACACAGTCATAATAAAAGTGCTTGTAGTAACAGGAATGAATACTGCATGAATATGTCAACAACTTTTAATCCCAGTAAGTGCCATTCCAACATTTGTCAGTAAATAAAAACATGAAAATCAAAAAATCATTTTTGGGATTCAATTTATAGAACTATAAATAACTTGAAAGACATTTAGAACTTAAACATTTTTTATAAATAAACTATTCGGTTTGATGCCCTGATGATGAAAAGACAGATTAATGAGAACTTGTTGTACTGTACTTACATTCCAGAGGGCTGAGAAGAAAAGTCAGAGGCCAGGTATGAAAACGGTATACTGTGCTTGGGGATCAGGGAATTTGTTTCCATGGCCTAAAGACCCATTTTGCCAATAGATATAATGCCTATAAGCAGCATAACGGTACTCCAGGTTGTCATCTCCAGGCTCCCTGGTGTGGCCTAACACCGTAACATCCTCTCTGTACTGCCTGTGAATGCGGAGAAAGCCTTCTTCAAGGCAGTACTGAGAGAAGTGTGGTAGTAGGCTCACACAGTAGTTGGGATCCTGACCACAGCATTTTCTCTCACGGTCCGTAGGCATGTCTCTACAGTTACCACAAGTACACCATGGTACTCCGGAAACTCCAACAACAGGTGGGCCACCATGCCTGTGCTGATGCATCATCAGGGCATCAAATAGTAGTCCTGGCTGTCTTTAAAAGAGCTGAATGGTGAGCACCCTGTGCTCCTCCAGTGTCATTTCTTGAAGCAGTCTCTGGAGAAATAAAATAAATATAATTATAATAATAACTAGAAAGGGAAAGTTCATGAACAAACTTTGAAATTGGCTTGAAAAAGCCTGCTAATTACATTATAATATTAAACTTTCAATAACTCCTAATTATATTTAATGACTTAATTGGAATAAGACAAACCAAAATAAAAATTAAATAAATAAATAAACCAAAAAATTAAAATTAAAAAATAAAAATAAAAAATAAAAGATGATCAAGTAATGAGTTGTTAAATGTCATTGATTCTTAAAGTTAATAAAAAGTTGCTAAAGTGGATAGAGAGATTTATAGCTTATTATGTAATGTTGATGTTGCCTGATGTCTGTGAAGTGGGCTAAAACTGTATTTCTGTTTTATTGATTTCACAAAGGCATTCGACATGGTACAATATGACCAATTGTGGATAACCATGCTGGAGATGGGTTTTCCCTCACACCTGATCCAGCTGCTGAGAAATGTGTACAGTCAGCAGCGTGAAGCCATCAGGAACGCCGATCACACATCAGCATGTTTCGGTGTAAGACAAGGAGTCCGTCAAGGATGTAACCTCTCACCATGTTTATTCAACATCTTAGGAGAACAAGTGATGAGGAAAGCACTACAGGGATTTATGGGAGGTTTCAAGATTGGTGGAAGGACTATTAATAATCTCAGATATGCAGATGACATTGTCTTATTGGCCACATCAAAAGAACAACTAGAAGAGCTGGGGAGTCGCACTGAGAAGGCTGCAAAGGAATATAACATGCAGATCAATGCAGCTAAAACAAATGTGATGACGAACACTGAAGATATACTGAAGATCACAGTCGAAGGAAGACTTCTGGAGCAAGTAGACTCTTTCACGTATTTGGGATGCAGAGTAACAAAAGCTGCAGGCTGTGCCAGTGAAGTGAAGACAAGAATGGCCATGGGCATGTTGGTGATGGTCAAAATGACAAAGATGTGAAAAAGCAAGTCAATTAGCACCAACACCAAACTAAGACTGATGAAAGCCTTTGTCTGGCCAGTAGCTACATATGGATGTGAAGCCTGGACACTGAAGAAAGAGGAAGAAAGACGTATTCAGGCTTTTGAGAACAAGTGCATCAGGAAGTTGCTGCAGATCTCATAGATGAAGATGATGACCACTGAACAAGTCTATGAGATGGCTAGAACTCAAAAGGAGTTACTGATGCACATTAAATTCCGCAAGTTAAGTTCTTTGGTCATGTGATGAGGCACGCACATGAAAGCATTGAAGGAAGTGTTATGACTGGACTTGTGAAGGGAGTCCGAAGACATGGAAGACCAAGAATAACCTGGATGGATAACATCAAGACATGGACTGGATTATCAGGTGCTAGCCTGCTACAAGCAACCAGAGACAGATGGCGTTGGAGAGAAGTGACTCGTCTGTGCAGCCTACCATCACAAAGCGATGACGGCATGTGACATGACATGACATAATTCAATTAAGAAAGCAATGTTCTGCTTTGTACCAGTACGTTCCTAGTAAGGTGATATATAATATATAAAACAATATAATAATAGGTTTGGTTAACTATTTATTATTATTATTATTATTATTATTATTATTATTACTACTATTATTATTATTATTATTATTATTATTATTATTATTATTATTATTATTATTATGTCTTTGTGTGTAAACTCTGTTGGTGGTTTTATTTTTTCTTTGGTGGCATAATGCTGAAATGAAATGCCAAAAAAATTTAAGCTTTAGCTAAATAGACAATACTAACATTAATGTTAGAGAGTAAGGGTGTGTCCCAAACAGCACACTGAAACATTACTGCACTACTAACCATGGAGTTATTTGATTTATTTATTATATTTTGTTTTTATACACATTAACTGTAGTAATAGTGTGCAGTTTGGGATGTGGCCAGAGAGTAATGTAACTTTACATTTCAGAGAGCTTTCTGACAAAAGTTAATATAAATCTTAGCTAACTTTCCCAAACCCCCCTAATATTTTACCAAAAGTCTTTATCCAAAAGCTATTTTTATTGCAGTATATTGTCACCATTGCAATTAATTGGTCTCATCAGTAATACATTTAAACCTGTGTGAAATAAACTTCTAAAGTTGCTCAGTTTAGTGAGCTAGCTAGCAAGATAGATTCTGCTTATTATTAGCTTGAATGGAGCCATAACATGCTAGCTAGCTAACCTAACTAGGCTAGCATTAGATTGAGTCAAGGAAATGCATGAAATCCTGGAATCAGAGCCTCTAATCTCATGACACCTTAATGTTAGCTAGCAAGCTTCAGTTTTCACAACTTCATTCACATCGTGCTCTCAGAGCATCTTTTATTCTTCCTCCATTTATACAGAGTTTACTTTTATTATATTCCCATATTACTCTTCTCCTAAATCTTACATCTTAATCTTACAGTCTGATGCTATAAGAACAGAATCTAAATGTTACCACAAGCTGATGTAGGAGCAGATAAAGCTTCACTGTAACTTCACTACTCGTCCTGCTTACTTTCCTAGCAATGAGTTTGGCACCGGATTTAACGTTGTCATGACCACACCCCTCCATGTTCTGATTGGTTGGTTAACAGAACCAGTCGCATGGCCTCTCACTGCCCTCACAAATTAATTAATTAAATAAAACTCCAACGAGCGTGAATTACAAATCATTTTTGGGTGGGACAAATCTACCTGTTTCTGATATTGGGTGAGACCCCCCCGGTTCCTACACCTATGCTTAGTAGTGAATCAGAAGAGCCAACTCCCATTGAATGACAGCTGGCTCCCAATTTTTCATTAGCTCTGCTAACAAACCCGAGGAAAGGGGTAGAACTGATGGGTACACCATGCAGCCAATCACATGGGGGGACATGGGATTATATCATTATGTTAGTACAGAGGGAGAGATGGATGTTGCACCATGCATGGGCGTAGTTCAGGTACACCTAGCAAGACAGTGAGAGACAGAGGTACAAAAAATTGAGAACATGAGTGATAAGCGTAAAAAAAGCAGCATTTGGCTGCAATTTATAGACATTGGACATAGCAGAGCAGAGTGCCATCACTGCAAACTGAAAATTACAGTGAGAGCAGATTCCACCACAAACCTGCACCATCATATAAGAATAGTCCATCCCTTGGTGCAGCTGGATGAGAGAGGGCAAGCTAGGTCTACATCTGCTGACCCTGGTGAGTCTGGTCCCGAACCAACAACGGCTGTCGCAGCATCTACTGCCCTCCCCAAAATTAATGTTTTTTTTTTTTTTTTTTTTTTTTTTTAACAGGACAAATGCACAAAATAAAGCAATTAGAAAGTTTATCATAAAAGACTGAAAGCAAAAGGGCTTCTCAGTACACAAACCATTTATTTTTGCTTACTTAGATTTAATTATGAGGCTACAAATGATAACAAGCAAAGAGCTGTTTGGGAGCTGAAAGAGCCGGCTCTTCATTGGGAGCCGAGCATAAAGAGCCGGCTCTCTTCCCATCACTAGCGTGTGTGTATGTGTGTGTATGTGTGTGTAGAAATAAATGTTTATTTATTTAGTTATTTTGCTCATTAACTTATCAAACTGGCAGATGTCACGCCCCTTTCTCTTAACTAATGGTTCTGTTCCGCTTCTGACACTCTGCTTCGTTTTCACACACACATGCTCGTTCCTCATTGGTTCCCTTCAAGCCCCGTCAGCTATACACTACAATTTCCATCAACCCTTGCCCTTCAGGTTTCAGCATAGAGTTAGAAAGGGAGAGTGAGCACTCCCTATCATTTGTGCTTTCTGACGTTGTGATATCATGGGGGATCCAAAATGGCCGCCAAAACAGGAACAATGTCAATAAAGCACATGCATATCGATGGGAAAACATGGCATTTTTAAAACAAGATAGGTAGACAGCTACAGACTTGATCTTCCTAAAACTCTGCACACTGGTGTAAAGACATGTCAGCTTTATGAAATGAGTACAATAAAAGCAGGATAAAGCAGTGGAATGTCAGAATTCAGCAGCAAAGCTGAAGTTATGGAGACTGTACAATGAGCAGACTGATTGATTGATTGTCAACATGTAAACTCTACAGCGTATTTTTTTTTACCAATATTACAGGCCTGTAAGTCATGATTTAATCATAATGATAGAATAAGACTAGTGTAAAACATGCTAAAACAATATTTTGCAGGATCCAGACTAGAAGCAGTCGATGCAAAGGCCATGAAAATCCATGATAGGGTATAGCCTCGTAGTTGTATAATCATACACCAATACTGGTCTGTCTTCTGCTGACCAAGTTGATAAATTTCCATTTATTGTAAACTCTATAAAAAACTATATAGGCCTAAAATAAACCTACATAATAGTACTACTAGATGTATTTGGTCTAACAAATGAAATTGTAAACAAGAACTGTGCTTTGTGCTTTTGTACACAAATACCAAAAATGGGGTAAAAAATGTCAGCTGGTGATTTTATTTTCTTTCTATAAAGTCAAGACCTCTACCTGCAGCAAAGTGACTGTTTAATACATAACTTTGGCGATACGTTTTGAATTTTCTTTCCTGCATAAATTGACTTAATACTCAAAAAAGTGAATATTATAGGCTTACTTACATATGGAAGGATATACCAGACCCCTTTTTTGTGTTTATTTGTGCAGTTGTAACATGTAACATATGCTGTACTTGAACAATTTTTGTCTTTAGTTTTGAACCAGTTCTCCCATTTTGATAATGGGGGCGATTCCTCCATGGAATCACACAATCACGTGACCAGTGCTCGCTCTCCCTTTCTAACTCTATGGGTTTCAGCCATATCCCCAGACTATATATCCAACTACACTTCCCAGAAGCACCTTTGCTTGTTCATGTCACTTCCGCAGCTCTGTTCACCTGTTTGCCATTCCCCTTCTAATCCTTCTCACTACTTAAGTTCTGTTGTGCTCTCCTTTCTGTGCTTGTCATTGGTTGTGCTTAGGCACACTGCACAGAGCCTCCCAACCTTCTCAGGTCTCGTTTTTTTTTTATCTTTTCTTTAGAAGATCTTATGTATAAGGCAATATTTCTTTAGAATCTTGATAATGTAAGTTGTTTGTGACTAGTTGATTTGTCAGTTGCTCATCTCCATGTCACAGGAGTTTGTTTTTTATTTTAGGTTATTGGCAGAGAACATTGAGAAAGAGTAGACCTCTCTTGATGCTTGCGATTCTTAAGCTGGCTGCCTGATATTGTCTCTGAGGAGCGTCTTCTTGCGCTTTATCACTTTTTTATGTCTGTCACTTGATTAGTCAATTATTAGTCCCTTTTTAGCCATTTTTACTTTTTCAGTCTGTTTTGCTGTTTTGTTAACTAAATTGTTTCTTTCAAAGAGTTAATTCCCTTTGAATGCATTTTCCTAGTTTGTCTTCTCTCACACACACACACAGACTAGCAAGAGCACATATGCTCAAAGTAGACTCTTCAGTATTCTGGTCTAGAGGACTATTTAGTTTACTTGCTGCATTGCATTCTGCAAAGCCCTGCACTTTCTAGACTTTTTTTCTGAACTTCCCTCCAATACTTCTGTGACATCTCTGTTCCCTTGCTCCAATTTATCTTTGTCCCACTTTTTTGTCTTGAATTCTCTTCTTCCATTTTTGTATTTCACTGCTGTCTGATATTCCCTCTTTTCTTTCTCTTTCTTTGCTCTTCAACTTATAATTTATTTCTAGTCATGTTAACAGCAGAACAAATAAATGCAGTACAGAATTTTTGCGAGCACTTGTTAACTCCATCAAATTAAATGTCAACTCAGTCACAGATGAAACTTGAGAGAGTAGATGTCTAACAGAGTTGACAAAATTAAATGTTTATCAGTTTTAATTGTGTCTTTTACACTGGAGCCATTTTGTTTTTTCCTCAATTTCTAGCTGCCTCCATAACTTACATAACACCAAAATCCAGTGTTTATTCTGCAGCTCATAGATAAGGTTATTTTAAAGTTAAGACAGTGTTGACAGAACAAAGCTGTGACCACAGTGATTATTAACAGCTAGATAAAATTGTTAACTAAACGTGCCACAAACCACAAATAGCAGGAGGTGGAAAGGAGGTCCTCAAGGTCTTAGCTGACCATGACTTTTCTGATTTATTCAGGATCATAAAAAAGTCTGATGGAGATAAGAGAAAGTGGGGAAACAACTTCAAAAGCTATTTTAAATGGAACATAAATGTTTTATAATATTTTATCTAATCATTCCGTTTGTTTGACATGTATATTTATGCATGTGTAGCATTTTTAAAGACCTTTTTGGTACTTTGTCATTACAATCTCTTGTTGAGGAAGTTACATGTACGTTCCAAGAACAGGTACTGCATTTTAACTAATTAAAATGAAAGTATTAAACAATACATGGGATTAATTTAATGAGCATACACTGAACCTTCATATTTAACTGTTAAAGTTTTTAGTAAATTGTAATGAAACAGCTGGGTATCAGCTTATCAAATTAATTAAAGCTTGGTACTCTGGGCTCTACAGAGGTCCTCCAAAAGAAAAAAAAAAAAAAAAAAAAACAATGTTGGGTCCTGACAGAGACATCAACAACACCACAATCTTAAGGGAGCCATCCTGAAGTTTTAATTTAATTTTTTTTTAGAAATGCTGCAAAATTGTGCAATTTTGGCTGTACTACAAGGAGTATTTTTGTTATATGTGTAGGCTTGTATGTGAATTGTATTTTGCTCTTACTTACCAGTATCTGATAGAAGCTAACATTAGGTTGCAAACTTGAATTTATTTATGGCAGAATTAACAATGTATTGATAGTTAAATTAGACAGATACTCTAGCTATAGAAAGCCTTCTCCCCATTGTGCTGTTCAAACATATGGAGTTAAATTGGCCTCATTTTTTAAATGAAACACTGTACGTATGTTTCAATCAGCTCAGAGGCTTCAGCAGCTGGAGTAGATAACTACAGTGTAATGACCATGCCACCCATCAATGTCTGTGTGGCATCTATGGTGGTGTTGCCAGGCTCGCCGAATGAGCATGAAATGTAAAATGCATGAAAGAAATAACTGTTAAGATGCACAATTCACTACCCAAGTAGTCTGATTAACTCATAAGTGCCCTCTCCAGAATCCTCCCTCAAAAGATTTGAATGCATGAGATCAGCTGCTGAAAGCCTATACAACCTGTACTTTTGGGTGGCTGGAGGCTACAAGTCTTCCCACCCATCACCAGTATGGCTGGCCCAGCCCTCTTTGTCTGAACAATGCTAAGATATACTGAGAACTGTGCCCAAAATGCCCAGATTTCTTTTTTTTGCACATAGCCACATAAGCCCTGGAACAGTTTTGCAATCTTGTTGAGGTGCCGAGGCTGCATAGTTCTGATCAATGACTTTCTGGTATGTGACAAACAGCTTCTGGAACTTACACTGTCAATCAATCAATCAATCAAATTTTATTTATAAAGCGCTTTTTACAACTGATGTCACAAAGCAGCTTTACAGGGTTAGCAATAACAGACATAAAATCATTAATCCCTAATCCCCGGTGAGCAAGCCAAAGGCGACAGTGGCAAGGAAAAACTCCCTCAGAGCTGGAGGAAGAAACCTTGGGAGTAACCAGACTCACATGGGGGACCCATCCTCCTCTGGTCTGCTAATTCTAAGTGTGAGATGAATCATAATCATATGATCTTGTTGTAAAGTTCAGGTGAGCTGATATGGTGACAGTAGTGGGACAGGAATGATGATGATAGTGGGTGCAATGATAACGTCCAGAAAGTCCACTGTCCTTGGGTCTAACGGTGAGTTAGCACCTTAACAAACTTTTTGGACTTTGTTTTGAACATGTGTGGCATGAGAGCTTCATTCCATCTGTACTACTTCATACTCTTCTCCATCCATCACTTCAGGCTGGGCACAGATGTTTAGTACTTGAGGTTCCTCCAGATACATGGAGATCATCCATCACACGCATATACTTGTCTTCATTTCTGTATGAGGATCAACTTGAATTGGTACATTAGCTGAAAACTATTCTCTACACAGTAAATCTGCCAGTGTTAAATCAACACTATTAGAGTTAAATTAACACTGAGGGTGTCACAATGTAACACTCTCAGTGTTACTTTAACTCTAATAGTGTTGATTTAACACTGGCAGATTTACTGTGTATGTCTAGGGTGAGAATGATGGCCACACCTGTCCTGTTACAGGTTACAGACTGACCGTAGGTACTCCTATATTGGTAGTTGTCATGCTGTCCACACAGTCATGTATATAATTTAATTGTATGTATATATTATTATATATTATAATTTAACAAAATGGGACAACATTTTTCCCAAAAAAGTCAAAAACAACCAAACTGCATGATAACCAGGGCAAACGATAACTGAGATACCACTGTAGTTATAAAATCAAAGCTATGTTTATTAATATGGTGACCATAGAAAAAAAATTCTGTCTTGTAGAACTGTAGCCACCAATTTGTAAGAATATTCCAATACAATACTCCATTTCAGTAAGTTAAATTGCAGATTTGTTGGAAATCGAGGACTGGTTTTGTTTTCATTCTGTATGTCACATGGTCACAATGTGTAAGATATTACAGTATGGTTTTTTGGGGGAATTGGAAATATTGTATTCAAGAAATGCTTTGTTTACAGTACATTACTGTGTATTAAATGAACATACTCTGTAAAAAACAAACATAGTAGTACATTTTAAAAATAAGCTTGACAGAATGTTACTGTAATATGGTACAACATGCCCTACTTTTACATGTGAAAGAAATCCACACAGACATGGGGAAAACATGGAAAATCCATCCAGATGGGGACATTGAACCCAAGACCCCAGCACTGAGAGATGAATGTGAAAACCACCAAGCCACTGTTCACATAGTATTACAGTATTTACTGTACATTTTACAGTAAGGTTTTTTTAAAAAGGGTATGAATGAAAACTGTATATATATGATTATAAGAAGTCAACCACCAAATAAATTCTTATACAATAGAGGGAAAATAAATCATGCACAACAAGTCTGAAGGCATCAACGATTTTCTCATTGTCCAGAGCCTGTGTGTGGTCAATGACTAGTGTTGTCTACACCTTTATGAAACTCATTATCACCTGTAGACCTGTTAGGTTTACAGCACTCTTGTTTCCTTTTGATTGAGTCTCCAAATGTGGACAGAAGTAAAGAAACTACCCAATATGATGGTGCTAATGCTGTGAAAATGCCAGTGCAAATAAAATGTTAATAGTACATGAAATAAGGTCAAAAGTTCAGTGTGTGTTGTGTCTATTGGCTGAATCCAATCACCTGCTTTATTTATTTTAATCTAAAAATGTATCTATTTCTTAAACACACACACATCTTAAATTCTAAATGAACCACATACATTTGGTGGGTACTAGTAGAGCATTATAGCTATCATAGTGGCATCTACAACAGCTCCACCATGATTATGGGACCTCAACAGATCACAGCTACTGTGACCCAGTCCCCCCCACCCCAAGATGCAGTGTCACGAGTCATGCCCCAATGTCTTGTCAGGTGTCTGCCTTGTCTTACGTTCATTGTACCCACCTGTTTTGAGTTAGTTCTTCCCTTTAAATGTATCCTCGTGTGACAATGTCTTTGTCAGTCATTCTGTCTATCCACGTTCATGTCGTTATGTGCTGTTCAAGCCATGGTACTCTGAGTTTATTCTGTTGGGTGGTGGGTTTTGTGATCTCCCTCCACCCCCCGACGCAGCATCCTGACTCATGCTCCCAAGTCTCATCATGTGTCTGCCTTGTCTTGTTACATTCATTGTACCCACATGTTTCATGTTATTCAAGCCATGGTAATCTGAGTATATCCTGTGTTCATGTTGGTCAAGTTCTGGTTATTGTTTCAAGTTTAAGCCCTAGTGCTTGTTTTGTTTTCACCGTCTTTGTTAAAATAAAAATCTCAATTTGGATCTCACCTGCCTGCCTCCTCCTCCTCATATCAGCACCCCATTCTTACAGCTACTCTACTCTCATAAAAGACTAAATGAATAAGTGAATGATTCAGACAAAATGAACAATTTCAGTGAATTATTCATTTCTAAGCTAGTCTTTGAAGAGAATTGTAATGTTCACTAATGGCTGTCAAGATAAGTAAAACAAACCAGAATAGAATACAAAAGCTGAATTTGAGTGTAGTTTGAATGTACAAATGTTTCTCTCAAATGGCATACAGTAAAGTCATAAGATCCATCCCACATCAAGACTGTGCACCCTGGATGACAGTGTCCACAGAGGTGACATCTGAAGTTGAGCTCTCACATAAGCCTGTCCACTCTGATGCCCTCTACACTGGTCAATAAACTGTTTAATCTCATGGTTGCCGAGCAGTCGATAGTGCTAATGTTATGTCCAGGAGTTGTGGCATGCAGGGGTGCTGTCTGCACCTGATAAAGCATTAGTTTCCCTACTTCCCTTTGTCTTCAATTTGGACAAAAGCAGAAAAAAGGAAAAAAAAAAGCCCTCTGACCATTTCAATAATTCATCTGTGTGTTTAATGAGCTCTGGTAATCCGTAGCAGCAGGCCTGGCTGCCTTGCAGCGTTCCAAAATGAATGCGATTAGAGGATTACTCCCATGCATTTCTGCATTCAAGCATTAATTTACAAACATGACAATATCGTTCTGGGAACCTGGCTTCCATGGTAGCTTTTTAAAGATGTGAGTAAGCAGTTTTTTTCTTTCTTTCTTTCTTTTTTTTCTTAATCCTGCCATGGCAGACTTTTAAGATGGGGTTTGAAGGATGCCTTTCAGTTCCCCAGCATGGACCTTACTCCCCATTTAACCAGAGTGAACCTTCTACTCTACGTGATTTTATCCTCCATCTAAGACATCTGCTTTTCAATATTTAGCATATTAGTATTAGGGGTGGGTACATTGTCATACATCACTATATACTTTTCTTAACATTTCTTGGGTATTCTGATTACTTCTAGGGCCCTGAATCTGTATGTATAATAGAAATACAAAAAATGTTTTAAACCTAATTATAGACACACCTCTATATACTATATACACATATGCTATAGCTGTGTGACGAACAGGCAAACACACATGGATATAAAATAAAGGTGAGCTTTACTGATACTGTAGTTCTCATACAAAACCCATAAGCGCAGGCCGAGACAAAAATATAAAGAGCAAGATCAAGGTCAAAAATAGACAGAGGTCAAACATGGTAGGCAAGGATCAAAACACAATATCAAAGAGGCAAAACATGGTCAAAGTCAAAAAGTCAAATACAGGTCTTACATGAAATAGCAAATAACAGGATATAAACATTTGATAAGGCACAAGAGAATTAAGCGTTAATACTTTGCATTGGTTGACAGTTAGTTGTGAGCTTATATAGAGTCCACTGATGAGACACAAGCGAAATTGTTCAGTACTCCAGTGATTGGTTGACTGAGACTGTGGCTGTCCCGGTGGTTGTTGGGTGGGGTTCTGAGATAAGGCCCAAGATCTAACAACAGCACATGTATAAACTAAAGAAAGTGCTTCTGAAGAAAGTGCTGCAAGCCGTGCATGTTTTTTTGTTTTTTTTTGTTGTTGTTTTGTTTTTTTTGCAAAAATATCACTGTCTATGTACATTGTAGCTTAGCCAGCTTACTCTGAACTGTGACATATACTGTGATGTGCATATTTTAAAAAGCCTTTTGCAAGGCAACCATTCAATTCAAGAAACTTATCAGCTCCTACTTTTAATCTTAACCAGAAAAGGAAAAGATATGTTGGTATGTAGGTAGTTTCTGCAAGACAAACTGAGAGACTATCTCTGGCTAACTCGCAACATTGGAAGACGTTTTCCTATCATTTTTTGTTGTTTTGGACAGTATATATATATAGTATATTTTAGTAAATTGTAATGAACCAGCTGGGTATCAGCTTATCAGATTAATTAAAGCTTGGTACTCTGGGCTCTACAGAGGTCCTGCAAAAGAAAAAAAAAAAACAATGTTGGGTCCTGACAGAGACATCAACAACACCACAATCTTAAGGGAGCCATCCTGAAGTTTTAATTTAATTTTTTTTTTAGAAATGCTGCAAAATTGTGCAATTTTGGCTGTACTACAAGGAGTATTTTTGTTATATGTGTAGGCTGGTATGTGAATTGTATTTTGCTCTTACTTACCAGTATCTGATAGAAGCTAACATTAGGTTGCAAACTTGAATTTATTTATGGCAGAATTAACAATGTATTGATAGTTAAATTAGACAGATACTCTAGCTATAGAAAGCCTTCTCCCCATTGTGCTGTTCAAACATATGGAGTTAAATTGGCCTCATTTTTTAAATGAAACACTGTACGTATGTTTCAATCAGCTATATATATATATATATATATATATATATATATATATATATATATATATATATATATATATATAAACAACACAAAGAAAGTTGTAAAGATAATGGCCTTCAGTAGAAACAGACCTGACTGTCATCACTGGCTCATTGCAGTTGAGAAAGGTTTGCTCACCCAACACTTTCAAACAAAGAAGTAGGGCATGAACTTTATCTTCAAATAAACCGGTGGGTGGGCTGGTGAGTGTTGTAATTATACATACATTATTACATATGCATTTATTTTAGTAAAGACAAAAATAATAATAAAATGAAATTGAAGTAAATAGTATAATAATTATTAATAAAAAGATGTATTTACAATAATACTACAAAGAAAAATACAAAACCAATATACACTTACAAACAAACATATATTTTATAAAATAAAATAAAATTTATAATATTACATACAGAGTATGTACAAGCATTGACAGTCTCCACTGAAATTACATTTTATTTTAAATTACAACAATGACATACAGTTTATCTTTTCTGTAATGACACAAATGACATAATTATCATACATTTTCATATTATTACATATCATACAGTGAATGTCAAAGAAAACAAAAAAGCAAATCCAGAAGAGACCTGGGTGTTTCATGGCTGGCTGGATGGAATCCCAGCAATCATTTACATAAGAATAGTTGGTAGCTGATAGCCGATAAGAGGGAAGAGGGAAGTACAGAAGTATTCAGCATTTTTTGTACTTAAATATTGCAAGTAGTTTATTCTAAAAATTATTACTCAAGTACTGAAAGTAAAAAGTACAAGTATTGTGTTTTGTATTAATTAAAGAAAGCAGTCAAAATTTGATTATCAAATTGTTTATATATAACTTAAATCAAAGTTGTCAAAGACCACAAATACAAGTGTTCTGTATATAAAAACAAGAAGCAACTTAAAAATCTGGGCTTAACACTTCTTAAACAAAAAACAAATGATGAACTATGTCCCTTCCCTCTTTAAAGCTGCTTGTGCTTTTTCCCCCTCAACGGCTTATTCTCTTCTTGAACTGGTATGCATAAAGCAGTCATATTAAGGAATCCAGAAATCTTTTGTTTATCCTCAAAAGTAGATGGTTTTCAAAATTGAATGCATTCAGTCTTGCTCTTCTGGGGCTAAAGACTAATCCTGCAATGTTAAAAAGCCTCTCGAAGGCTGCTGATGCTGGAAGGGGTGTGTTTAACCTGACAGACAATTCCTTCTCACCATCTCCTTCCTCACTCTCACCGCCACAATGAGGAAGGTGTGGAAGGTGCTGAAAGTGGTGAAGGAGGTGGTGCTGAAAGTGGTGAAGGAGGTGGTGCTGGCTCTTCCATCTCGGCTTACGAAGCTAAAGTGAAGGCAGGCCAAGAGTAAAAGGCGGGACGCGATCGGAGAATGCACAGTTTTCTCATGAGACAGCCTGATCGCTTGACCCGGTGACAGCGCCATCTACCTATAATTGTAACGAGTAATTATACAGCAAATTAAAAAATGTATCGGAGTAAAAGTATTAAACTAATGGAAAATATGTAGTGAAGTAAACGTGGAAGTAGGAGAAGAAAATAATACTCCAGTAAAGTACAGATACAGCATTTTAGTACTTAAGTACAATAGTGAAGTAGTTCTACTTCGTTACTATACATCTCTGTTGCAGCTTTGGTGAATACAAATAGGAGAAATACAGTATTTAGTTGTAGACTAGATTTAGAAGTAAAGAAATACAGACTATATTTGTTTAGAACTTGTCTTCAGTTGCAATTAGAGGACTGCAGATATGGAATTCCACAAAATGATTTATAGAATATATGGGTGAGACATGAATTTTACAGAAGGGGTTGCTGCTTTATGTACTGGAAGCCACTGCTAAACATATGTAAAATAATTATCATCCACCCTTAACTGGTAAATTAACATTAAAATGAACATTTATTCTTAATTAATTTGCTTTTTGAATACACAAACTGTAGCCTGAAATCTTGCTCCCTACTAGTCTACCATTAAGTACTCTGTATTGACCATGTCTACATTTGTCAATCAATCAATCAATCAATCAAATTTTATTTATAAAGCGCTTTTTACAACTGATGTCACAAAGCAGCTTTACAGGGTTTGCAATAACAGAC
>BRDA01091433.1:0-14889 GCA_036984385.1 Crenuchus spilurus
AAAACATGAAAAACGCATATATTAATGATTATAAAATATGACAGTTTACATTTGAATTAAATTATAAACACAAACTTTAAAATATATTTTTTTAGATAAGTTTTCTACATTTTTAATTATGTGAGTAAATATCTGTATGTTTGTGTTTGTTAAAAAACCCACTCAACAATGCATTATGGATGTATTAAATATTCTGTAAAATTACATGTTATTTAATTTAATTGGCCAGAAGGTGAAATAAATACTCCAGTTTCAAAGAATAAAAAAAATCCTGATTTACTTACACTTGTTGAGATACTATCAGTTTCAGACCACTGGAATCTGCGTACTAATATACGAGAGTTGTTTTTGACTTCATAAACCATAATTCCTTTGGCACAAACTCCCAGAGTCAGGTCTCCAATGACAGGCTTCCTCTCCCGAGCCACTCGGTGAAACAGCATCCCATATTCTGGCAGTTGTTGTGTAATCTATAAATGGAAGAATGGAATTGAACACCACTAGAGTGTATATATATATATATATATATAGTATATTCTGTTAATTCAAGAATATTTTATTAAAAGCAATTTGAGCAATTTTCATAGATCTATTCATCACAAAATATGGTAGATGACATTGACATGACTGTGACCATATGAAAGTTTGACCTGTAGACTCCTAATTCCAATTATCACTTGCTGTGATTCTTAAACATTCTGGAATTTCCTTATGAATGTGCCCTAAATCAAATTCATCACCTTTAAAAACTCCATTTCAGCATCTTCTGGAAGCATCTGGGCATGATTGGCATGTAATCTTGGCAGCTCCTCCCTCAAACAAGGCAAGGCGATTTTTTCCAGCACACGTTTTGGTATATAATGCTCCATTTGAAAATAGCTCTTTCCATACACCTGGACAAAGTCAATAACATTACTAAAAGATGCATTGTACAATCGTAGAGGAAATGCAATAAATATGTGGATATCCTTACGGTTGTATAAATACTTAATGGTTGGATAAATCACTGAATATACAAAGTACTTTAAATATTACAGAGCATCTTCTACCTCAGGCATATAGTCTCCAAACTCAGCCTGCAGGGCCAGAGCGGCAAGGAATACAGTAGTGTCCTCATTACAATACACTCTATCCTCCAGAATATCTCTCCTCAGCTGGAGATAGTACTGGTGACGAGTGAGTCTGTGCCTTTCAATAACACAAAATGATAACCTTCAGTACCACTTAATATGATCATAAGACAATGCAGATTTACAGAATGAGACACAGCAAGAGACTCACAGTATGAAGGAGACGTCATCAGCAAAAAACTTAACGCGAAGAAAAAGGGTGAATGTAGTCGTTGCTAATTTCTTCCAAGAATCTGGAGCCACTTTTGAGATTTTCATTTCATTGTCCAAAAAGAAAAATTCATCATCTGAAGAAGACAAAGCACACAAAGCAAGTACATATTTAAATTCACAGGTATATGGCACAAATTAAAAAAATTAGTATATCATTAAAAGTTCATTGTTGTTCATAATTTAGTAAAAAAAAAAAAACATGTATTACATGTAAAGTGACATTTTACAAGCCTATTCTTGTTTTTAGTGTTGATCAGTATGGCTTATAGCTCTTGAAAATCAGATATGCATTCATTCATCCATTAGTTTATCTGCTTAATCCTGATCAAGGTTGCGGTGAGAACCCTACTATCTCACCAGGGGCAGGGCATTACACATCAGAAATCCAGAATCTCAAATTTTAATATTTTAAAAATATTTATTTTAAAGTTTTTATTACTATTATTACTATAAATTATCATTCAAAGGGCAGCGACATTACAACAAAAAAGACTTAAATATGTCACTTAATGTGTAATGAATATTATTTTATCTTTTTTAATTAAATTATGAATAAAAATGAACCTTTTCACAATATATATTTTTTAAATGCCTTAAAAAGACGTCAGATCATTCAATCATTACACGTAACAAAAGGTTACACAGAGACAGGACTTGCAGGAGGATGTTGATGGGTTAAGCACTTAAATCACTAACAATTTCAAAATTAAAATAGTAGCAGAATAATTAATATTTTTTTCTTATACCGTTACCAGCCCTCAAAGAAATGTGCATTACCATCAATGAAAGCAAGGCCGAAGTAAAAGTGTTCCACAAGGTTAGCATGAGCCACCACCATGTCGAAGACATCTCTCCCTCTGGACTTGATGTCACATCTCACCATCATGCACTGCTCGTTTGGCATCACAACACTCACTTCCCTCTGTGATAAGCAGGACTTTCCTTTCTTTGACTGTGTCGGCAGAGAGAAAGTGGACACCGTCATGCTAAGGTAATTAGGAAAATGCTCTATGACAAATCCAAAACAAAGCAGAAATGAATATACAAGTAATATAGTTTACCACTATAGACCCAGGCAGCTCTAAAATGACTTGAGTCTCATCAACCATTCTGACAAACTCAGGTCCTAGACTCTGAAATTCAAAAGTACAGATGATCACACAGAGAGGCTATTATGTCAATGGCTGGTTCTACAACACATTGGGAAAACATATCACCTTAGTATTCCTGTGTGTGTGGCTGACTGTAGACTCAGAGATGGTAGCAGCAGGGCTGGGAGGTCTTTGCTCGCCCTTGTGAGAGAAATGGAGGTAGGGACTCTGGGACAGCCAGCTGCTGTTACGGCTGCTGTGATGGGCTCCTCGTGGAATTCTGCCACACCAAAGTAAGTGTTCTCAGACAGTGATATTCACCTGGGATCTCAGAGTAAAATTCCCTTATTGTAGTGTTAAAGCATGTGTCAGAGCTGCTTACCTGCTCTGAGTACTCTGGTAGGTAGGCATGTGGGAGGGTCTGTTTCTGAGAGACCAGGTCTTCTGCTGATGTAAACCTAGAGCACAAATCACAACACATTATTTAATGCATAAAAGCCTGTGCCATGATATTTAAATTCATGTCTGTTGATTCACAGTGAAAAAGTCACTTTTCACTTTCTGAAAATGTCGGTTGCTTATTACATTGTGGGTAAATGTCATGAAGACTGGACCAAATAAAATAGCCCCAAAAATGCCTGGTTCCACTGACTTCTATTAAAAACAAAGTAATTTTTCTCCTTCTCCTATAAAGTTTGGGAGGATATCAGGGTTTTTTTCCAAGCAAACTCTTCATATGTTATAATAATGAAGTAATTAATTATAATTAAGACATAAAACATAAGTAGTGCAATTGTAAATTCAATAAACTATCAACTGAAAGTCAAAAGTAAATTAATTTTAATGTCGTGCTGTCAGAAGTGAACAGTTCTGATAATGTTAAACCTGTTTCTGAATATTCCTGATGAACCTGAGTCTTACAGAGATGTCTTATAATGAATAAAAAGCTCTGCTTACCCTGCTTAGATTCTGAGTCCAGTGACAGTCTGCGTCTCTCTGCTGCAGCTCCGCTCCCGTCACTGAAGACAGGGTACGCTCCCTGCTTCCCTGTCAAGTCAAGAGAGTAAGGGATCATTCCTTAGAAAGCTCTGCACAGGCTGCCAGAGTGTGACATAGCCCACAGGGCAACATCAGGCAAGCCCGCCAGTCTGTGTTTAAACATAAGAGCACTCCACCAGGGTTTACTTCTAAGCATCTTCACTCATAGGCTGATTATAAGTTTTCAGAGGGCTGTAATCTTGTGTTCAGTTGAGGTTAATCCATTAATCCTATTGTGTATGCCGTACTATTCTGCTGCTACAGACAGTACTGTTCTCTTATGCACAGGTTGGCCAAAGCCTCTAATTTACTGGGTGGGTTTAAAGGCAACCCAAATCCAAAGAATGCCTGCATAGATTAGCAATAATACAGTTAGTAAAGCATTGTTTAATTTAAGGGAGGCATCAAGAATCTGGTATTAGTATTAATTTATTTAATTAATAGATGAAGCAAACAGCCATGTCTAATTGAGTCCTTGTAATTGCTATTCTGACATATGTAAATTCAGCTAAACTTGACATTATGCTGAGTTTATTGGATATACAAACATTTTACCTATAGTCATTGGTCATTTTATCATGGATTGACCAACACCACATAAATAATATCTAAGATTAGACTATCTAATAATAGTAATATCTGTTCAGTGGTGTTCAGATATCTGTTCAGTGTTCAGATGATCTTATGATGGTTAACATCCATTGATGCTTGTTATTAAGATAGATATGTTATTAAGGTCATCAGTGCATCGTCTATATTAAGTGACTAAGGCAGACTAAGGTGCTGACACTACGATCAGAGGATCATGAGTTTGAATCACAGTCATACTGCTTGCCATCAACAGCCAGGGCCTGAGAGAGCAAAACTGGCTGCACTCCCTATGGGTAGGTAGATGACACTTTCTCGCACTGCAATTGGCTGCCCAGTGATGATGTATAGGCAGCAGCTGGAAAAGAGGTGGTGGCTGACTTCACATGCATCAGAGGAGGCCTGTGCTAGTCTTCATCCTCTTAGAGTCAGGGACATTGCAAGTGATTGGGATAGTCCTAGTGAATGGGTGGGGTGATTGGCTACTAATACTTTGGGCAGGAAATTGAATCAAAGAAAAAAAACTTGTTGGTTTTAAGTGTTTTATCAGGTTGCTAGGCCACTGTCTCCATAGTACATGTTCCATCAGTTCATTTATGACTGCAGTGCAAAAAAAATGGCCGCCCCACTTGAAAGAAGAACAGTATGAGGTGATTTGCTTACCACAGACTACTCTATCAAGAATGGATATCACAGTCA
This sequence comes from Crenuchus spilurus, assembly GCA_036984385.1. Taxonomy (NCBI): domain Eukaryota; kingdom Metazoa; phylum Chordata; class Actinopteri; order Characiformes; family Crenuchidae; genus Crenuchus; species Crenuchus spilurus. Next base: position 4,760 of record BRDA01091433.1, read on the forward strand.
TGTTTGGTACTTTTCATCAACATTACGTTAATATCCAGAATTACAAAAATCTATAGTTGTGTGTATGGGCAAAACAATGTTATTGAAGTTAACAGAGTAGTTCTTTTTGAAATGTATATTAATGATTTAGACAGTAGTTCATTCTCATTTTTATGTCTATTATATTAGTCTCTTTTGCAATGAAGGGATTTGGTGCACAGACAATAACCATTCTAGTGGCAGTTACATCTGGACACAGTTCACCACGAAACACTTACAAATCAAACCCAGCACAGTTTTCTTAGCATTATTAGCTAACCAACCTCACCAAAGAAAAATCATTTGCGCCCTCCACCATTATTTCAAAACTAAAAAGTCCAACATACATCTAAAATACAATTAAGCCCATGCCAATATAGAATGAGACAATGTGACCAAAGAAACAATGTGACTCTTATGTGGGAATCTTCCATTTATATTTACTTTTTAACACTAAACCTAAACAGCAAACAACTCCAGGCTAAATATAGCCCAATTAAGACACTTACGAGTCATTTATGGCAATGACAAATGTATTGTGGATCAAAAATGGCTGACTGCAGCTGTCATGTTTAAGGTTTGCAATTTTAATTCTGGGCCAAATATGACCCAAATACAAACTTCCATGTGACTTGTTTGAACTTTGGCTCAAAACTGGCCCAGCTGTAGCAAGCCCACTCTATCGCTGCTGAATTATGATTTCATTTAGGTTAAACTGTGGTTGAGTTCTGACATCTGGATGAAGTCATGTGTATCACAGTATGTGGCTGAATGAAAGTCTGGGCCAGAACCTCGCCATCACTCATCTGTAATGATGGTGGAGTTCCACACATGACATAAATATTCTTACCATGAAGTCTTTCTCTGATCATCTGACTTCTGTCACTAAGCTGCACTGTCTTCTCTGTGAGACTGGTCCGATCTCCCTGGAAACATAAAAAAAAATCAGCAATACAGTATAACATCTCCAAGCTGCCCAATTCTTGATATGAACAAGTTTGTTTAGGACATACAGACTCATGGAAGACGTCTTCCACAAGTTGCTTGATAACTTTGTTTGGTGAGGGTAGGAGTGAGGCTTTATGGTGAGATTCACATGCCTCCAGGATGGTGCTAAGGTTCACTCGCCGATGAGCCATGTCCTCACACATGCTCAGCAGAAGGCAGTTCAGAGAGTCACTCAGCTGAATGGGCTGCATCAGAACATATTTACAGGTTTGTGGTAATAAAAATCCAAAAGCTTCATTGGCTTGCTTGTTTCAGTAATTAAAAGAGACTCACTTGGTTTTGAGGAAGATGATAGTCCACTGACCAATAAAGAGTCATGCCAAGAGAGTATACAATCATCTGCAGTGATAAATAACACATTACATAAATTAACAATACATCTAACTATTAAAATCTGAAACATATATAATGACAAAATGCATATATGCATGTTTTACTGTGATTAGTGAGCAGGTTATGGTCAGATTTTTATTCAGTGTTTATCAGTGTCATCTCTAGAATAGAAAGCCAGATGAGGCACAATAAATTCTGTGGGCAGCATTCCACTTGTCAGTGAAACTACACACAAACCTACTTGCTCATTTAGTCAACCATAAATGCACCTCGTCAATGAAATTCCAGAAAGCACATACCAGTGTCCTGTCGGGAGACTTACTGAACGGTGGTACTCCGTTGCCTTGACTTTGGTTATTGTGACCAAAGGAACTTAAATACAATCCATTCCAGTAATGAATAATGGAAATAAAACCGTTATCTAATTGTTAACGTTGATTAAACTGTCGATGTGATTCATTATTTTGCTCGCTAGCAGCGGCTAACAGGTACTGTGATGTTTTTGATTGACAAGCTACGTAGCAACGCCGATAGTAAACTGTATTCACATAAGCTCTCGTATGCAAATCTTTCATTTTTTATTGGCCGCTCCCAACATTAGGCCAGCATACGCCTGCCCCACAGCTGTTGCACATGCGCACAGTGTTTTTAAATGCTCACATGCTTAGGCCATTTACCCTATAACTAAATGAAGACTGCTGAAAATACTAACTTTACGCAACACAGGAATATTTTAAATGTATTAGGAACTACTGTCATTTTCATAAGCCAAATACACAACAATGTTAGAAAATAATATTTAAATGAAATAATTTAACAGCGTAATTACTTGTGTCAAGATAGATCATGCCATGTTTTAATATAGCTGTTTATTTTTTATTCTATTGTGATCACTATTTTTTGTCATTTTAGCATATATATTATACATTACTCATACATTTTTCGTGTATTTTTGTTTTTAATCCTACGTGAAGCACTTTGGCTATGTTTAGACAACAAGCCCAAATCCAATTTTTAGCCCATCTAGATTGTATACAAATAGATTTTTGGTTGTGAAATCACATGAAATCAGATTTTTGCTAATCTGATCGAAGCCACATTTGGAGGTGGTTTTAAATCCAATTACAATCAGATTTGTACAGACCTGTCTCAGTGTGGCCGCTCAGATCGGATTTAGAAGTGTATTTTGTGTCACTTGCAATGCAACAAAGAACATGTCAAACGCAGAGTGATGGAAGTACGGAGATTCAAGCAGTGCAACACAAAAACGCACCACAGTGTGGCTAAAGATAAGAGCATCTTCATGCTGTAAATGTAAATGTCCCAGGTTGGAAAATTATCCAGTTCATTGTCTAACAGAAAGCCACCAAACAACAAACTTAAAACTAACCCAAAATCTAAGAAGTCTAATCACATATGTTTGAGGAAATTATAAGTGTTTTTACTACTATGAAATCTTATTTTAGTCTTAGTCTATATACCGTTTTAGGCAATCATGGTACATTTAAAAGTTTTTTAAAAGCAACACTCACCAACTGAAATTTTACCCACGAGTGAATTAAAATAAATAATTTTTTTTTTTAGGAAAACCACAAACTTGGCAATTCTGAAGTCACGTCATCAGGGTGGTTGTAATTACTGATGCCTGCCCTGCACTGTTGCTACAGGAACCCAAACAGATAGCCTTGTGATGTGTGGACACAGAAATCTGATCTGATCACTTACATATAACAGTCTGGACAGTCATCTCAGCAGATCTACCTACCATCTAAACGTAGCCTTTGAGCTGCATTTATGTATGAAGGATGACGGTCAGCAGTCATAGCCCTGTACAGTATGGCATGCAAATTGACTGAAGCTAAGCAGGTCTGGTTAATACTTGCTTGTGTGGCCCTGGATTCTAATGCCCCAGTGCAGTGACATGGACATGAATGATACTGTCATCAGGTCATGAAAAAATATCCCTGGACAAAGAGTAGTGTCCTGGTTAAATGTCCCACTCCTAATCATCCTCATCTAAAAAAACTAGCATAATCTCTCATCACCTCTTTGTCTAGTAGCTAATGTGTGGTGAGAGTTTTGGTGTGGACCAGCTGATGTCACATCATCCAGGTGGATGCTGACAATTAATGGTGGTTGAGGTGAGTCTCTACTGTCTGTCCCAAATGTCAAAGTACTTTGAATGTCTAGAAATATGTTATAGAAATGTAACTGCAAGTAAAAATAAATAAATAAATAAATAAATAAATAAATACATGCATACATACATACATACATACATACATACATAAATTAATTAATTAATTCATTCATTACTACTACTACTACTACTACTACTACTACTACTACTAATAATAATAATAATAATAACAATAATAATAATAATAATAATAATAATAATTATATAATTACATAATTATAATTAAAAATATAATAATATTATTATTATTATTATTATTATTATTATTATTATTATTATTATTATGTTGTTGTTGTTGTTACTACTACTACTACTACTACTACTACTAATAATAATAATAATAATAATAATAATAATAATATAATAATAATAATAATAAAAATAATTATATAATTACATAATTATAATTAAAAATATATTATTATTATTATTATTATTATTATTATTATTATTATTATTATTATTATTATTATTCCTAATAATGGTAGACGGAACCTGGAAGAGCTGAAAATGTTTTTTTTTTTTTTTTCATTACAACCACTAGATGGTACACTCTGTGCTTTATAGTTTCTCCCTTCTGTCCAACTACCTTTTTTTCTTTCTTTCTCTCTTTTTTTTTGCAATATCAGAAACACTGTGACTCCCATTACAATATTTTTTAGCTGGTAAAATAAACTTTAGTTTATAGTATTTCCTTCTCTCCTCTTACTTTGTTCTACCACTGTTCGGGGACAAAGGAACTCATAAATGAATCCTAAATGAATCATATTGTTGAATCCACAAAATAAAGACACTGAAAATAAATCAGAGCACCTGCAGCAATACAGATAAGATGAATTAAATGATCATAAAGATTGAGACATGGTTTATGTGGATCAACACTACTCTTGTAGTATGAATAAGTAAATAAATTAATAAGGCATTGTTTTGGTAATGCTGGTTACACTGCTGTTACAGGACTGTCTCTGACCTTCTCCATGGCTAGCTTAGTGGTGATGGCCCGGCCTTGCAGCATCTCCGGTGCAGCGAAGGCACTCGCCTCCTCCGTCAGGGCACAGTTCTTATAGGCGAGTGTTCCACTAGCAGATAGGAGCAGTGACGCAGGACTGATGATGCTGCAGATGTTGTTGTGACCTAGAAAAAACACACCCATTACTACATTTACTACCACTACACTCTGCTGCTTGCCTCAGTGCTAAGCTATAAACGTCACCTTTATAAGAGAGATCCAGCAGCGTTTCAGCAGAGCCCAGCAGCAGGGACCAGACCTCATCTTCCTCTAGAGGGCCTCCCCTAGCCTCCAGCACCTCGGCTAGGGTCACAAACGTGCTGCTCATCCTGCACACTCACTGGACAGACTCCTGAGTGAGGACACAGAAACTAGCACAGTCAATACAGACAGGTGGGGATAGGACAAAGGAGGATGTGCATCATGAAAGATGGTGATCATAACCTGAGTCATCACCACCAGCACTATACAGGGTGTGTGATTTCATATACTTCATATACAGTACGTATAGAAAATCATTATTAATGCTGAGGGGGTAAACTGCAAAGCACATGGTTGAATATAAGGATGGTGTCTGAAGCCACTTTTTATTTTCACCCTACCAGGCTGCGTAAGGATGCCTTGACTGCTCTATGTTTGACAATTTTAATGAGATAATTCACCATTGCAGTGGTCATCTTCCTGTGTGACAGCATTGTAAAAGCCCAACTTAATGTTTTGAGGCAACTTGTTGCACTAATTTTCTGAGTTAATTCAACTTGAGGTTCACCCAGCACAAACCTGTTATTTTACGCAAGGCAAGGCAAATTTATTTACACAGCACCTTTCATGCACCATGGTCACTGAAAGTGCTTTACATGTGAGGAAATACAAAGGCAAATGGCTAAAATTAAAAGAGGAAAAGAAGAGGAAAAAATCATTAAGCAGAATGAAAGTGCAGAGATAAATCAACATAAAATTTTAAAGAAACAGAAACATATATATTAAAATCTCATTCGCCTCTCAAGGGTTTCAGTCCCCATCTGGGTGGAGTTCCCATGTTCTCCTCAGGTCTGTATGGGTTTCCTCTGGCTTCTACTTTTTTTCCCCACAGTCCAAAAATATTAAGGTCAGGTGAATTGTTTACTCTAAATTGCCCTGGTGTGTGTATGTCTGTGTGCCCAGTGATGGATAAAATTGGGTAATCCTCTGCCAAGCAGCCAATGAAGGAGTAAGGGGATGCACCACAACCCAGATCTGGATTACACAGTCAAGAAGATGGGTGCATTTAAAAGAGATTTTTTTTTACAATAAAATAGGATGTAATGCCATTGCAGAATAAAATTTCAAGGAGAACAATGTTTTAAACTGAGCCTAACACAGCATCAAATAGAAACCTTTATTTCTCCTAAATCTTTTAAAAATATTTCATTCCACACTGCTAAACATCCTGTGCCCCTATTTATAGACAACTGTACCATCACCAGGGTTTGAACTCATGACCACCTGATCAGGGTGATGAACACAGGCAGCTGCACCATCATTGTCACAAAAAGAGAAATGCAGTGTTAAACAAAGCACATCAAAACATGCTCTTATAATGTTAACAGAAATGTAGGCTTCAGTAGCCTTTGAGTGGTAGAGTGGTCTCTATGTACACCATGTGCTCAAAGTTCAAACCCTAAAATTGGGAGCCCAAGAGGAGGAAATGATGTCACTCTGTGATGAAACTGAGTTTGTATGTAATATATACTGTAGCATGTTATTTGCCTAATCAAGTGAGTTAGGAGAACATTTACATAAACTAATATGTTTGAATGAACTTAAAAAAGAATGCATTAAAGCTGCCTTAGGGTTCTAAGTTGGGCTGACTTGGTTTTGAAGATGGTTTTATTTGTGTAATATTTCATATTACAGTATTCTTTGAAGTTTTGTGAGTGAATGGAAACCCAAATAATATGTGTACATCACAGCAGATTGTGATAATGCTCTGAAGATGCCGGCTTTCTGAGATAGTTTGACGAAATGTGTATTCTAAAAGGGGAAGAAAAAACCTTCTAATCTTTTAAGCTAATATAAAGTTTCCAATCAATTTTGAAGGACTTCTATTGGTCCATTCATCATCAAATGTTTACACTCTGTAAGAATGTTCAAATAATGAAAAATAAAAAATAAAATGAGAAAACAGTGGAGACAGTTTTGTATGACAGTGACAATAAGCAATATTCTGACTAAATAATATAAAACATTTTCAGATATATGTTTTATATTTTTTTCAGATAAAACTGATTTCACCTTTAGAGCAAAAGCAAAAGTGTGAAGTCTGAATGTACTTTTTGTTCTGTAAACAACCCAATCTTATAGCAATATTATACTACGTGAGAAACAAGATAACAACTCTTAAGTCATTGTGGTTTGTGTAGTTGTGTTCCTATTTTTTTCTATCCTATTCAGTTTGGTATTTCATGGTAACACGTTTTACAGTATTTTTTTTTATTTTTACACGTAATACAGATCCAGGCCTTTATCATTTAGACTTTCATTTGAATGCTATAGCAGATAATGTGTTAATTCAAGCAAAAGGCACAGACCTTCACAAAGTCAGATCATTATGACTAGGACTTAGACCTAAACTCATGAGCCCAAAACATGTTAAACTCCTCATATGGAGTATTATGTGTGTATTCCTTACATAGCTATACTACACTTAATACAGATTAACACTCCAGTCCTGAGTGTTAAACACATTTTTCTTTTATTCTGTAAAGTGTTATTAACCCGACACTGAAACACTTTTAAAATGACTTGTTAGATGCTGATAGAGATGTATTGTTTAGAACATCCAGTTTATACATTTTATGCAGTTAAACCACAATTTATAATACATCTGCCTTTTACTGCCAGGCCCTCCTAAAACAAATAATACACAGCAAGAAACACATCATTTAAAACCAAGACACAGTTTTTAATATTGAATCCCAAAAAAGTTGCTAGGACTAATATAATCAAAGCATTAAAACTTCAACTACTAGCACAGCACTTCTCTTTTTTTACAAACATGACAGTCATTGATAATGAAAAAAACATTGTATGAACACTGTCATCACTCAGACCATGAAAATAGTAGAAGCTAAGACTAATCTACCTCTGGTTTAAGCCATTCAAAGCTCCTTATTTTTTACCTTCTTGCATTCGATGTGTTAAAGTTCCCTCCGCTGAACATTCTGGAGAATGTGTGCGTAACTACATTAATCCGGATCAAAGCATGTTTCCTTTACCTTCTGTTAGCAAGCACAGCAACAGGTCATGTTTCATTGTTCCTGTGAAATACTGCAGTCAATAATCTACTGTTTTCTAGCCATGCTTGTGTCTTTATCCTGAGGTATAGGTGATGACTGGCACTTCAGAACTTTTTTCTCCTTCAATTGGCTCTATATTTAGCTTGTAGTCTTAAGAACTCAATTGGATTAACACACAAGTAGTTTGGCAGCTCCAGGTGAAAGGCAGAAAGCACCAGGAGGCGTGCAGGGATTTCTGATCATCTGATCACAGTTAGGCTTCCTCCTGCCTCAGTGACATAATACAAACACATTGAAAATGTCAGTAAAGTCTGACCTTGCTAGCAGCATATTGATAGTAATAATAAATAGCAAGGTCACTGTGTAGTCCTATGTGAATTATCCAAATACGAGTGAAAAAGCAAAATTTAAGCATGTTTAAGCAAATCTATTCTGAAGCACAGTATAATAAAGCTCTGTATTGAATAGACACACTAACACCACCACCACCAAAGGCATGTCTGGTGACAACAGAGGCTGATTCATAGCGCTCTCCTTCATGTCTCCAACATTATTGGCAGCCATCATTTCTGCTTAGCATGAATCGACTTTAGTCAGTGAACAGCCCACTGGTCCCTCGTGCAGCATAAATGCTCCCTGACCCATGCAAGACAATGAAACCTCTGCCTGGTGGTGTGGTCAGGTACCCTTGCAGGTCATCTAGCACATAGACTATGCTGATGTAAATGGTTTAGAATGGTCTGACGTGACATTTGGGTGCTCCTCACCTCCCTTAAATGTGCCTGGAGTTGTGTGACATTCATCATCCGGTTCTGCAGGGCACTGTTCACAATGAAGTGATCATCAGTGTGGGATGTGGCCAAAGAACCTGCACTTCTATGCCTTTCTGTGACTCTTCCAGTCTCTCTGTATCTCTGTTACAACCTGCTGATGACACTCTGTGACACTCTAAGCTCAGTGGCCACTTCTATCTGAAACTGTCCTGTTTGAAGTCTCGCAATGGTGAGGTACTGTTGATCAATTGTTAGGTGTGGTCTTGGTGTCATGATGTCAAAATGTGAACAGCATGAGGAGGATGGTTTAAATACCAATTCTAAGTGAACCAGGAAATGTATTGGGCGATTCATGGATCAAACACTTGTGAATTTTGTCAATAACCTCCTTGTTAAAGAACAGCATGTTGTACAAAATGTACTGAAATACTGAAGAGTTGGACATGTGCATTCAAAAGTTTAGAGAAAGTCACATTATGTTCACCTGTAAAGGGATAGAGTTCATTTTATGTTCATCCTGAGATTTCAAGCAAAAGTCAAAAATAACTTTTTGTGAGTAGTGTATATAATATTGGACTTATAGAATATAATCAGCTGAAGGAAAATGAGAATTGCAGTCACTTCTCTCACAGAAGGCTTAGGTACCAATCAGAAAGTAGAGCAGAAAAAAGATGAAGTCATAGTTATGGGAAAGCCCAAAACGTGAGCAACAGTCTAGCTCCTTTTGTTTGAAAACAGATTCAAACATAGCTCTTCCGGTAAGTAATGCAGTCCTTTACCATCAGGGTAACACCACTTGCTATGAGAGATGTAATAAACTTGGAAGTGCTCTACACATTTACTGAGAGGCTCACCCAGTAGAAGTGGAGTCATGTTGGTCCCATATCTAAAGTATACATTTGGAAGCCTCAGTCCATGGGAGCATCACTCAGATTCAAATTCCACACCACACTAAGAGGATAATGTCATCAGCACTTAGAAATATCTTACTACCGGTATCATATTCATCATCATCATTGGCCTTGGGGTAACTCTTCAGATAACACTAAGCCCAGACATGTCTAACGGTGTCACTGCACACTAGAGAAACTGCAAGACTTTTAGTTCAGTAACTGCTGCCAAAAGGTTAGGAAAAAACTTACTTTTTACGGACTCTTGCACATGTAATACGATCAATCTTAAAACAACGTAATGCAATCAGTGTCAATACAATATCCAAACTGTTTTGAAAGTTGTTTTCAGTTCAGCTTCAGGTTCATCCATACTCCATAAGATCTTCTAATAACCTCTACTCAGCTTTATTTATGACTTCCACATAATCTAACAATCTGTAACAGTCCGAATAGTTAAATAAAACACACACACACACACACACACTCACACACATATATACATATATATACACACACATAAATATATATCTTCTCCTGAGATCGCTACCTTGCCATGGTGGAGAAGCTTGAGAGAACCTTTGAATCTAAGAGCGATACCATCTGGAGCTATGCTCCTGG